>JPYR01000122.1:8143-59451 GCA_000775305.1 Belgica antarctica | reverse complement strand
TATAAAGACATACAGTTCTAATTCGGAAAATGAACAGAGTTTTGAAGACTATGATGGAAACCAGAGTCCCAAAGGTTGCAAAAATTACCGGACTTAGCGAGACATTAGATGACTTCATGGGAAAACGATTGGCCAAATCGTCGTCGTCGGGGCCTAGGTGCTTCAATCGCCAACTGCCCTGACGGGTCCTACCCTGCCTGATGATGATGATGATGCAGCTTGATCGGAACTAACATTTGGCTGTTAAAGCGTGCAATAAAATTTTCCTGGAGTTCCCATGTTCCTGGAAAATTGAAATTCAAAAATCTTGAGCACATACAAGTAGAGTGGTAAAATTTAGGATCTTGATGTACACTGCTGATACACGAATAAACAAAAACACAGACCCACGGGTTTCAAAGTGAACAAGTGGGTGTTTTCCTACGAAGAAAGCCCTAAATAATTCAGAACCTCAAAGTTGAAAAGTTTTCTTATATTTGAATTTGAAAATTCCGTTAAAAATTGTCAAGTGGGGACGCAAGCAAGACACTGATTGTCTTAATTTTAACGAAATGGAAAAATTTAAATCACTGAACGTCATCTTGCGTGCGTTTAGTAATAGCTTTGAAATTGCAAACCAAAGTCTCTGTCAACTCGCCGTGTTTTTAAATCGCCAATCCTGCTAAGCAAAGCACCTACAAGGTTGCGAAAATGTCGTGAAGAGTGCGAGTAACGAATACAGTTCGGAAACGCACTGAAGTTAAATAGTTTAAGGCCAAACATGACCGCTAAGGCGATAGCTCCAAATTGTTTTCAAGTTTTCGCCTCGGAAAGTGACGAATAGGAGCGAGAGCAATGTGTTAAGTGTTATCTCCAAATGAAACAAGATTAAAACGCAAGTGTTTATGCAATTAGAGCTTCATTTGGAATTTAAATGAAGAGAAGCGACGACGAGGAAGACTTTCTCCCAAAACATTAAAGTTTTTTCTTCGACTTTTCCACACTCAACACTTCCGAAACGCTGCGGAGAAGAAGAACAAGAAAATAAATATGGCTATAAACAATCCGTACGCTATCCGACAAGAGATCCAGCGCTTCGAGTCAGTCCACCCGTCGATTTACGCAATCTACGATCTCATCGAGCTTATTCCAGACCTTCAAGTGGCAACGCAACTCCGCGAGCACATCGTCCAAATTGAAGGTAAGTCGATGACGGCTCCAAAATGTGCGCTTTTACACAAAAGGAAGCCGAGAATAATAGCAACAAGATGTGGGACGATGCTGATTTATTCTTAAAATATCGAACAAGCGGCCTCGAGCACGAGATGAAAGCAGGAAATCTTAAAAATAACGAGATGATGCACTTGATGCAATGAAGACTGCATAATGCAGTCGAAAATACATTTAATATGCGATGATAATCGACTGGGGCAGGTCGGAATCGCACCGAGCAGGCACTTTCTCGGCGCTTTCCACCTTGTTTAACATCCATAAATCTCAACTTCTGCCGTCTCGCCTGCACTCGACGTGAGTGCCGTCTGTGTACCTTGACGTCGTCGTGCTTTTGTCAACACAGGATTACAATTTTTCATAATTTCCACATCTGTAGGCTCGAAAGAGAACGTTTTCCGTCTCACTTCACATGTTGCCAGTGCAAACTCCGCATATGTTCTTCAGGGATATTTCCACAAACATGAACTCGACTGAGCACAAGTTCGTCTCGCGTGGCTCTGGCAGCGGCGAACCATCGTGTCGAATAATAAAATCTCGAGAATAAACAATATCTGGGTTTAAAGTGTCGGATAAAAACGGCGAGAAGCAGAAGAAAACATCGGAAATTAAATTGAAATTACATTTCGACGCTCGCCAAGAACCGTGAGCACTTTCCCGACGTCTTTCTCATACACATAAATATTTACAAATCGTCAGGAACGAAGCGAAATGATAAATGATAAATTTTTATATTACAATTTCTTACTTCACTGCCAGACTGCGAGGAAAGAGGGAGGCAAGCAGGAAGGAAGACGCAATTCCAGTAGAATTCAAATTTATGCTCAATTTGGAGTTGTGTATTGAGATGCTAGTTTATGGGGACCGAGACTACGTGGATTTGCATAGCATGGGCTTCGGAGATGGGGGGAATTCCGTTCGCCGGCCAAGATGTGCCATCAAAATCAGATCGAAATTCAATTAAATGATCCTTTGGGAGGAACCAAAAGTCAACGGGGGCGTATGAGAATCGAATTCTGAGTTGCACAAGCCGTTGAATATCTCCTGACGTCGCCCCTGCTGCCAAATACTTACACAAAGCACACGATTCTATTTGCTTTTGTTATCTTTTGCTTTGCTTCTTCACCTTTTTTCATCTTTTCCCTCAAATTCCAGCTCTCAAACAGATCCCAAATCGTGTGTACGAAAATGCTTAACAAACGGAATCTCGGATGATGCTTAAAACATCGTTTGTTTGCGTTACGGTTTTCATATCACATGCGAAAAGTATTGCTCGGGTACAAGACCGTCCATTAAAGACGACACACGACTCCGTAATAATTTGCTTAGAAACGTGACGTCATTAATGCTAAGCACGATGCAATAAATTTACTTTCACAATTGTTTAAAAATAGCTCCGAAGAGCGAACGAGAGACACCGTCGGTTGTAAGGATTCTTCACATGTGCAAAACATAAATCAGACACAATGCTTCTCGGAATGGAAACTCGAACATGGGCAGACTGGGGAGGTCTTGTCAAGTTCATAACCAGCAGGAAGCTCCCAAAACTCTCCCGTCTACCGACATCCGTTGTCAACTTTGACATTCCTTCCGAAACAAACTTGGACGTATCAATTACCGTCACTTCGGTGTTTGCGAATGAATCAGCGCGGCTGCCGTCGTTCCCATGTCGACGCACTCTCTCGATTTCAGTTTGTGTGAAGGAAGAAAACAAACAAACTTCCGCCGATTAAGCCTTAAAGACGATGCTCATGATCAGAATATCAATTGCGGGCTGTCGTGCTTAGAACAATATTAAAAAGTGTACACGTCATGCGTGGGCGGTGATAAAATTTACAACTCAACGGAGCGCTCAGTTTTATTCGAAAGAGCCATGTTTATGAATTTACGTTTATTTCAATGCCACGATGTAGTGAGGAGTAAAAGAGACACAATCAGGTTGCGCTACCGTCATAATAATTCGCAGTCATTTGGCGACGTTTATCGTTGGAAGCTTTTGAGCGGGGTTTTACTGAGTAATGCGAGCATTCACTTGCAAGCTGCGGCATTGCACACGGCTGGGGGTCGATGTAAATGGTTTTATTATAAAGACTTGAGTCGGTAGATGCTTAAGTTGAGGTCGGAATGTGCGTAGGGATTTCTTGGTTGACCTCTTGAGTGGCTATAAAAAGTGTTTATGAGAGATTTCAGATAAGTAACCAATATTTTAAATCGTTCTTAAGGTTAAACCCATTGAAATACTTTGAAGACAACCCTTCCAACTGCTCAAGGATATCGATTACGACTTAAGAATTGCGGATATTCGAAACCGAATTTTCCACAGTTCTAACTTATATGACTACTTCTTGAAACCACTAATGCGTGGATCATAAACACCAGCGACTTACTGCGCTTTATTTTGGATTGATCGCCCGTCAACATTCAAGCCTGCAATATTCTAGCAGTCAACATCCAAGCCGTCATCATTCTCGTGTTAAACATTCTCCCGCTAAAAACACAAACAGCGAGAACAGAGCAAAGACGAAGAAGAACCTTACGTAACGCGATATGCACTCAAACAATCCTTCATAGTCAATTTAACTCGGGCGATTCTGAGCTGCGTAATGACATGTTTCGAGTAAATAGTTTTGATTCTTCATTTTCGATACGGCATCTAATCGTGCGGCTTTCAGTTTTAATTTAATTATTGGCTTGACTTTTAACTTTGAATTTTTAATGTCAACTCCCGAAATTGTCCATTCACGTGTTTTCAAGATGTCACAAGCTCGATATCAAAGTGAAATGTTCATTGAAACATGTTATGGGCGGTTTTTTACTTCTGCTACGGGTTGTGAAGCCATCTAGGGCAAGCACGAGAAGGAAATGTCTAAGAGAACAATCTTTTTCAATCAGAAACTATTCAAACAGTCACTGAATTGTTGCTTCATGTTCAAAACGCGTTAAAAACATGAAAAACTCGAGCATCGACATAATTTCACATCGCATCACGGCTTTCTCTAGACGGCTCCGACCCAACAGATGGTAAATTTGTCTTGAATATAAATTAAGTGGTTTTGCTACTGAATAATTGGTGCCACATTTGATGCTATCTCCCTTCACTCCGACTACGCTCTTGATCGCAATCAATTAATCTAATTATTTTTACACATTTTGAGTTTAAGTAAACTTAGCTCCAACGGTATCGTGCCGGCGAAACGTGCTGTGAATGTGAGAACGTCGAAAGCCAATATTGTGCGGAGTGGATTTGGGTCAACTCTAAGCGAATGTTTATGGATGATAAATTGACAAATGTCGGCCCCGAACGGGATCAGCCCCGAAAGCCCCCGCCTGAATTCGATTTCGATTCATTTCCCTTCTAAATAAGGCCGATAATTGCCTCGCCAGACTTAAAACTCCGCAAAAATCCATATTCGAGGTGGATTGGAAACAACTTAATCAATTAATTTGTGATTTCTTTCACTGACGTCGTGTGTGCTAGCTTGCTTGTGTTTGTTCATTCGTCCGTGCATGCATGTGATTTGAACAAAGAGAGAACGACGAAATTGAAAAAGGAAAATTGAATTCGATAATGGAAATTGTTTTATGTCCGCTTATAAATTGCCTCGCATTGACGGCTTCGTTTTGGTGTGTCGAGGAGACAAACAAACAACATAAGCAATGAATCAACCCGGCCAGGGACTAGATTCCGCGGTAGACATGGAAATTGAAAGCACTTACAGGTTGTCAATCCACCGAGCCTTGTTGTGCCGCGGTCGCCCTTGGAGAAATCGATAAAAAAAAATCACCCATCGAGGGATGAGTTTTTAATGTTCATTTATTTTGTCGAATTTCATTGCTTCGCGTGGTTGTTTTGAAGCCCAATCGAGAGGTGAGAGAATTGCATAAAGCACTGAGCCACCGCCAAATTGAGACTCGCACGTTGAATCGATAAAAACCCGGTCGCCGGCAATGATTGCTTCACTTCTTCTTGTCGATGAGGTTGTTGTTCAATTATTTTGATTATCGGGAAAAAGAAACGAAAATTATGCGGTTTATTATGCCGAGCATGAAATGATAATCGATTATTCGAGCAAATGTTGATGTGGTCATCGAAATTCTACTTCCAAGCCTCGTTTATATGTAAACAATCACGTGCAGGCAACCGTTGTTGAACATCAGACAGGCATTTGTGCATTCGAGAGCGACTTTTCGACTTGGAAGTTGACGGACGGTTCTTCACGCTAGCAGGATGCGTGTTAGGACAAGCATAAAAGGCTAATCGCGATCGCCCCCGCAACTTTATTGACGAAGCAGATTTTATTGACGAAGAAGCTCGTAAAACAGTAGCTTAAGGCAAACGAACTTGAGTCGCAGTTTGTTTGTTGCAGACCGCCATGAAAGAGCTGTGAAGTCATCTTGATTAGATGATCACGGTTGCCAAACAGCGATTTCTATTGACGCATCGCACAACTCGGCCGTCGCACGGAGATTTAAAATGTTTAAAAGCAAATCGAAAGTTATGCAGCTCCAAATGCCAACGTCAAAGCACTAATTGAATTATTATTGCCAATGATTGCAAAGTTCACCGATATCCCCATCACTCATCGCTCCAAATCACTCGACAAAGGTCTTTGTCGTGTTCTACCTTCGCTTCCACCTTATCAACAAGACAAATATTGCCATTTTTTCGTTTGAAACGCCTCAGCTGATAAGCAGTGCCTAGGAAAACTTATAAAAGATAAAGTTCAGTCACAAATACATATCGATCGGCAGCGATTATCACTAGTGATTTGATTATGAGCGAAACTACAATTCGAATTTCACGTTCTCGTTGAAATATTTCGCTCAATACAGTTGCAAAAAGTCGAAAACAGAACTCTCGAAGAGACCCAAAGACATATGGCGAGTTGTGCTGTTCGAAAATTGTGTAAAAAACAGAAACAAAATAAACACGAAACGTTTACACAAATTCTCTTCTCTATTTCTGTGGCAAAGGCCAGTGTGTGGCCGATCTCTGAAGAGACAGCACGCGACTGCCAAGCCACAAGAATTAAATTTTCGATAACGAATTAGTTCTCGGTGAAAAGCCAACAGAGTTAATTGAGTAGTGAAGGGATAAGTCAATCAAGCGATGAACCTGACGTTGATCAAGAACTTTTTCCTGTCGGACAGGAAATCGATGGAGCCGGCGAAAGTCGGTCGAGTCCTTCGGCGTTCGTTTCGCGTGAAACGCTCGAAGCACATTCTCGAAAGCAACCGCGAAAAGCGGAAATCTGGTAAAGCAATTTTCTTTTCGCGCCCGAGCTTTTCTGGCGAAATTCCGATGCAATCATCTTCGCAGACTCACGATAATCACCCACAACGTCTGGCCCGCGTATGATTCACTGAAACTCACGTCATTTTTTTTTCTCGTCCGCAGACTCATTTGTCAACAGTCAAGAATGGACAATTTCAAGGGCCGTGCCGGACCTGCGGCTGGGCATCGTCGGATCTCTCAACTCGGGCAAGTCGGCGCTCGTGCATCGCTACCTGACCGGCAGCTACATGCAAGAAGAATCGCCTGAAGGCGGTCGATTCAAGAAGGAGATCCAAATCGACAGCCAGAGTTACTTGCTGCTGATACGGGACGAAGGGGGCGCACCCGAAATGCAGGTGAGTGTGTGTTGGACGACCCGACCAAGGCGATCACAGCTGTTTGTCGAACTTTCAATTGTTTATTGTTCTCGAGCTCGCTTCTCGTGTCGTCATGATTTTTTCCTTTCTTCGCCTTTTGCCTTCTTGAGAAACAATTGATAATCGCAATCTACGGCAAAATAAGTTTTTGTAATAACACTAACGAAACAAAATGTTCTTCGACAGTTCTCTGCTTGGGTTGACGCCGTAATATTTGTGTTCAGCTTGGAGAACGAGGCGAGCTTCAATGCAATCTATGCGTATTATACAAAACTGTCGCATTACAGAAATGCTATCGAAATACCCATTATTTTGGTTGGAACTCAAGGTCAGTACGCGATTCTCTTGTGTTTTGCTAGTCTCGATTTCAAGGATGGTGAAACTGTTAACAGATTGTTTCCATTGTCCATAAAAGGCACTGGGGATGGTTCAGAAGACATGTCACGGCAATTTTTACCACGAATTTCTAGTTAAAAAGAAATTGAAGGAATTTTTATCGACTTTCCAGTGAATGTTTAAATAAACTCGAGTTCACTACTGATTTGACATCGTGACATGCTTTCCGAATCACCCCTTAGTCATCTATGAAGCAGCTTTTCACCATCGATTATGCTAATTTGACGTTCTCTTCTCATCTCTTCTTCAAAACAGATGCGATTAGCGACCGTTGTCCTCGTGTTATTGACGATTGCCGGGCCCGAAAGCTTGCGAATGATTTAAAACGATGTTCTTACTTTGAAACTTGCGCTACCTACGGTAAGAATCCGCAAAGCGACTGCAATAAACTCGAGATTTAATGGAAATTCTTCTGTTTTTCGCCGAATTCCAGGACTTAACGTCGAGCGGGTCTTTCAAGAAGCATGTCAAAAGATTGTACAAGCCCGTATAGTCCTTCACCCCGCGCTGACCCCAACCAACTCACGTCCCACGACGCCGACGACCCGCTTAGGGATCGCCAGTTTTCACCACGGACAGCAGCACAACGTTCCAAGCCCAACCAACGGAATTTCCACGGGTTCAAGCCCCGCGAATACACTTACGATCAACAGCCTGTCGCCCAGTCACCATCACAGTTATTCAGGAAACAACTCAACATTACCTCACAGGTGCGTGTCTGCGTTAATTAATGGGACTTGCGGTTGTTCCACCGCAATAAATGCAAACACATCTAAAACTTCCCTTCTGTTTACTTCAAGGCAACACAGCTTGTCCTCATCTAGTCACCACCTACCAGTAAACAAAGCCAACAGTGATATCTCCAGTTTAGACGGATCGTCGCACAGTCCATTGATGAAGTGCTCGACACTCTCGCAGCAGGGTCTCATCACTCTGCTGGGCAACGACAACAACAACCTACCAAAGTTCATGCAGCACGAGCGTTCAGCGTCGCCCCAGCCGCCGCCGAGCTCGTTTGAGAACCTTCAACTGCTTGGACTGATGCCGCCAAAGGAGAAAGATTCGTTGCCCACCCCGACAAGCACGCCTACAACGGCGCGAAAGTCGCGACGGCGCTCGAACCTCTTCATTCCGTCGTCGAAGAAGGAAGACAAACTTAAGAACAGTGAACTGGGATCGGGTCGGTCGATCCCACTAAAGCAGGGCTATTTGTACAAACGAAGCAGTAAATCGCTTAACAAGGAATGGAAGAAAAAGTACGTTACGCTATGCGACGACGGGAAACTTACATACCACCCCTCGCTGCATGACTACATGGACGACGTACATGGAAAGGAAGTTTCACTGCAGTACGTGACAGTAAAGGTTCCGGGTCAGAAGCCGCGAGGCTCCAAATCCATAATCACTAACAGTGCCCTTACCAAACACACGAAGAACGGCGTCAATAACAACAACAACAACACGAGCTCGATAACCGACGGCATCGGCGTCTTGTCGCTTCTGAAAGACAGGAAGTCTGCCGACCAGCGAGTGCTGTTGACGGCGTACGACAACCTGAAAGAACCTGGAAAGGCAAGTTCGCAGTCAGGTGACGAAAGCGGCATCGCCTTGAGCAATAGCAATTCGCAGAGCTTTCTCGGCAGTGATGGCAATAATAAGATGGACGCACAGACGCCGAACGTGAAGAAGCGACATCGCAGGATGAAGAGCAGTGGTGTTAAGAACAACGACCTTGAAGGTGAGTTTGGCTAGCTACGCTGTTATCACACATTAAACTTATTATTTTGTTTATCTTGACAGACCCCGATGGCTTTGAATTCTACATCGTGTCACTCGACAACAAACAGTGGCACTTTGAAGCAGCGAACTCGGAAGAACGTGACGAATGGGTCTTCATCATCGAGCAGGAGATCTTCAAGTCGCTGCAGGGCAATGAGAGCTTAAAGCCGAAGATGCAAAACTCAAGCGACGTTGCGTTGCTGATGCAGAACATTCGAACGGCGGTTCCTGGAAATGGTTTTTGCGTGGATTGTGATTCACCGAGTGAGTTTCTGAATTTATTGCCGCGACGAAAGTGATTTTTAACGTTCATTCTCTCCTTTTTCGACAGCGCCTGAGTGGGCGTCGCTCAACCTGGGAATTTTGTTCTGCATCGAGTGCTCGGGTGTTCATCGCAACCTTGGATCTCACATTTCAAAGGTTCGTTCGCTGACGCTAGACGAGTGGCCGCCGGGACACC
Source organism: Belgica antarctica (assembly GCA_000775305.1). Lineage (NCBI taxonomy): Eukaryota > Metazoa > Arthropoda > Insecta > Diptera > Chironomidae > Belgica > Belgica antarctica. The sequence goes on along the minus strand of JPYR01000122.1, from coordinate 49,955 downwards.
TGGCCGTAATGTTATCGATCGGAAATGGATTGGCGAACTCCGTGTGGGAAAGCAATACCAGAGGTCAAATGAAGCCAGGTGAGAATTTCGAAGTTTTATCGAAGAAAACTTTTGTTCAACTTTTGCCATGAAACTTTCAGTGCCGACATCGTCGAGAGAAGAGAAAGAACATTGGATACGAAGGAAATATGAAGCCAAAGAATTTCTGCCCGCGCTAAACTTGAATATTTCGATCGGTCAACAGCTGATTGAGTCAGTTGTGAAGTGAGTTGCGCTTAAAATCTTTTAAGTGGACTTGAAAAGAAACGTTTTGTTCGTTTTAGGAGCGACATGAAGACGATTGTCCTTCTGCTAGCGCACACCAACAACGAACACGTCAACTGCACCGTCTCACCACGTGATCTACGGACTCCGCTCCACTTCTCATGTGCAATCGGCAACTTAAGTATTACTCAACTCTTAATTTGGGTGAGTCGACTCGCATCACTTTCGCTTTTGATCGTTTTTAAAGCAAATTTCATCACTTTTAGTTCAACGCAAACCTTAAACAAACTGACCACGAAGGCAGGACTTGCTTAACGTACGCAAAAGCATCAAACGAGCTTGCGCGAGTGAAGCAATCGAATAACAAGGCGCATCACGTCACTTCAGGTGAGATTTTATTAAAAGTGCTTTAAGAAGACAAAATCGATAAATTTGAACTTTTTATCTTTCAGAAACGACAACGGCGTTGGTCAATTTGTTAATCTCGCTGGGATGTGTCGATACAAATCCGCTGTGTCAAACGATAAACATAAATAACCCTGGAACCATCACCGCGTCTTAGACTGGCGCGAAACATGTCGATTAGTGATCATCTTCAACCGTTCAGTGTTATTTTTATGTTCATTGACTCTTTGTAGCTTTATTTAATAACTCTTGGTTGATTGATTTCTATAATTATACTTAACGAGTTAATCGAATTAGGTGATTGATAGATTTTTAAATTAATTCGAAGTCATTTGGGACAAGTTGTAGACACACTTATTTTGCGAGGTTTTTGGCACGAATTGTAATCAACATCGAATTGCAATAAAAGTTGAAGCGCCTGCATCGATTTCACGATTCCCGGACTTGCACTTTGGTTCTTCTTCTGAAGATAAACGAAGCTGCAGGCGAAACACTGACTTGAAACTTAATTAAATTTGACCTTTTTGTAGGAGAATACACTCGGATAAGTACAATACAAATTGTTATGATATTATTCTTAACTATTAATTATATATCAAAAGAAGCTTTAGAATAAAATGAAAAAAAAACTGAAACTTAAATCGATGTTTACAGAATTTTTTATTAGTTAACATTGTTGGCTAACCAAGATCTCTTAGGAAAAACTTAAAACTTTATCAAAACTGGAACAAAATTAACAAAAAAGCTTTGCGAAAAGTTCGAACCGAACCAGTTTGGGGTTTTCCAGACGCCGTTCTTAAATAACGTCAGGTGATTTTTCTTTCAGTTCAATTGAACTTCAAACGATTGGAACATTAATCTCATTGAACGACTCAGTGAAGCAGCAGTGAAACGTTGCGTCAAGACTGAATCAAGATTCATTTCGCAGTTCAGATGCAAAAATCATTCTGATCAGCTGATTGAAATTTTTTGCCCAAAAGTTGGAAAAATATAAAGTCAAAATATTTTGTCATGCATGCTATCATGCTGAGATTTGTTTGACAAAAAAAATAAAAACATGTTCGCAAGAGACTTTTGGAGTTTTCCTTAAGTTTGCTTCGAGAGAGTTCTTGAATTCATCTTGTTCCCTTAATTCAACAGCAATTTTTGATTCTAGTTTTCTTGGCAGATTTGTTTTTCGTTTGATTTACAAAATTGATAAACTTCAGACACTTCAAAGTTTGGAAAAAATTAAGTTTTGATAAACAAGAAAAAAATATATTTTGATTCCGACTTTTTCCTATTGTCATTAACAGTTTTTTTGAAAAAATAATGCACAGAGTAAATTCTACCTTTAATTTAATTTCTAATGGCGTACAGTTCAAAAAAAACTCTTTTAAGAGCGGGCTTAATATTTTAATAAGGAAAACATTTTTATCAAATTTCAACTCAAGTCACCTTAGAGTATAAAACGCCAAAATTTTCAGGAGAAATTGTCATTCGCTCGAATCATCTCGATGTGTGAACATCAATTCTAAATTCTCGTGAAATTCTCGAAACATTCACAGCACATCCAACATCTCAGAAATGGAACCACATCAAACTGTAAGATCCAATTGCACCCAATTGCCTTCATTTTTAACTTTTATTTTATGCAGCAAATTATTCGTCAAGACAATGCACCAACAGACTGCCTTTGGGGCGATTGCACTCCACCAGGTAACCTACGTCACGGTAATCAACGAAATTCAACTGGGATTCAACCTCGCGGTCAGGAAAGACATTTTGATGGACGACACGGGCCAACTGCACTTGACCAAGAAGAAAATCGATCCGGGCCACATTTGCATGGAGCTGGTCAATCTGGAAAAGTTGTAGCTCATCGAAACCAAGGTGGACATCAAGATCAAACAGGACGCCACCCTTGAGCAGAATTGTGTCCACCACATCACGAGTGATCGAGCTTTCAAGCACTTTAAAATCCCAGGGAAAACTCCACGATTTTTTATTTCATGCTGACAAAACTCTTTGAACAAATAAAACAGATTGGAATAGACTTTCGTCGTTTGGCCTTCGTTAGCAATTGAATCTTCTCAGTTTTTCAAAGTGCACAAAAAATCTTGCTGGATTGATGTTTGATCAGATTATCTTGAGAAATGTTTATTCTCTGACTTGCAAAAACTGTTTTAATTCGCTTGAAACATCTCAAAGTGTTAACAATTCTCGTAAAATCCTTGAAATGTATCCACGACAAACTGTAAGATCAAGCGACATCTGAAAAAGCCTTCATAACAAATGTTTGCTTTTCTCTGCATCAAATGAACTGTGAGCATAATGCACCAACAGATTGCCTTTGAGGCGATTGCAAACCACCAGGCGAGACCCGTCAGTTGGATTCAAGCGACCATCGCAGCCAAGCTGCACATGACCAAGAAGAATTTCGACCCTGGACCGAGTGCAATCCATGGCAGTCTGGTTGTCCTTATGTGCGAAGAGCTGGACAGCTTGGTCAATCTAGCAAAAAAGGAGAGATCGTCGATTGTTCACTTCTGCCTTGCCAGGATTTTGGTTGGTGGAGACGAAATCCAACCTCGAATGCACAACAAAGCCGAGCTAGAAATTATCACATTCAAGGAGCTGCAAATCTGGCAAAGCCGTAGTTCAGCAAAACCAAGGTGGAAATGACGCTGAAAAGGTATGCGACCCTTGGGCAGAATTGTGTTCACCACCTCACGACTGATCAAGCTTTCAAGCATTCTCAAATTCAAAAGAAAACTTGTCGAACTTTCATTTAATGCTGATAAAACTCCATGAAGTAAAAAAGTTTGGAATAGTCTTCGTTGACAAAATAATCTTTTCAGATTTTGTGGCAGCTGATTTCAGGCGACAATTCACTTGATTCGAATTAGGAAAACATAAAAAGCTTTTCTGAGCTTTTGATGGACAAAAAGTCTTCTGTTTATCATGATGTCTTCGATGTTTTGAGTTTTTGTTGATTTTTTTTTTCAGCTTGTCCCGAGTGATGTCTTTCATTCTTTGACTTGAGTCACATTCGATTTGCTTGCTAAAAAAGTCAAAGTTTAACAAAAACATTCTTATTTTCTCACAACATCTTGATCAATTTTAGCATCAATTTTAAATGACTTTAAATTTCTTTGAACATTCACAACTCATTGCACGAAATGGATCCACGACAAATTGTAAGCGACATCCAGAAAGCATTCGTTTCTAATTCGTTCTGATTTCTTGCAGCGAATAAACAGTCAGAATATGCCCGGAATCGCAAGACAACGTGGCTAAACAGGAGCTTGCAACCCATTTATTCACCAGGATTGTGGTTGGGCTCCAAGGGACAACATGGAACGACGATCTACGCAATTTCACGGCCTACGTGGGCAAGCTGGCAGAAAAGGAGAGTTCGTCGATTGTTTACTTCTGCCTGGCGGCTGTCTTGATGGCGGGTGACGACGAAATCCAACCTCGAATGCACAACAAAGCCAAGCTAGAAGTTATCAAATGTAAGATCAGCTGGGATGTGGCCCTTGATCTCACATCTACCCACCGCCTCAAACGAGATGTTGAGAACTCAGTCACTGAACTTGTAGGAACGGTACGATCCATGTCAGTCATTACATGGGAATACCAAGGAACGGAAAAAGTGAAGGGGAGTTTGTGGGGATCAAACCGCCACCATGAGACTTATTGATACTGGGCAAAAGGGGACCTCGCATCGCCCGGTCAGCTACTTGGCATCCAGAGCTACTTGCTTGACGGCAAAGTCCCAATATCAATTGCTTCAACAGAACTAACGTCAAATGCAGCAACGCCTGCTTTCTTGATTAACAGCTTCGAAATCAAACTAACCAAGAATGCAATTGTGAAAGCGAGTCAACGAGCTGTTCCAGCATACTGAGTCAATAAAAACGTTTTCAAGAGACTTTTGTTAATATTATTCGTCATACCATCCATCAATTTTTTAGTAATCAACGAAAAATTGATTTCAAAAGCTTTCAAAAGCTTCGACACAACATTTTTTAACGGTTTTTGTGTTTGAATTTCGAGCTCGAACTAAACGAACAGTGAAAATAGTCCGATCATAGACGAAAAAGATAAATGTAAAATATAGCGAACTGAAGTGAAGACCAGAACTGCGTTCGTTTGATTATAGTTTCGCTCATCTCGTTCAGCAAAGAGTAGTGTGCGTCGAGATTCGCGTTGGGCGCAAGAATGGAACGATCCCTGAAGTCTAGTCGACAAATTTTCGTCGCAGTTCTCTTTGCTTTGATTCCTCTGACTCACCAGTTCTACTTGCCCGGTTTGGCGCCTGTGAACTACTGCAAGGAGACGGAGAAGACGAAATCATGCAAGGTAAGCATCTCATCACATTGGCAAGAGTCAGCTGTCAATTTTTTCTCGCAAATTTCCGATGACATTTTCCATGAAATTCGCGACTCCATCCGCTCTGCAGGCAGATTGCTTGTCCAAACGATTGCTTTCTTATCGCGACGAGTGTCCCTCGAACATAATTCGTTTCCGGCGAGTGGGCCGCTTGAAAAAACAAACAAAAAGCAGTCTCAGTAATGAATGTTGCTACGTGTACAGCCAACTGGAAATTATTTTCCCCTTCGTGACATCTTCTTTCACAACCAATTTTCTTTCTCGCTCCAGCCTGAAGTGACTTTATACGTAAATCGATTGAACACCGAGGAGTCGGTGATTCCCTACGAATACCACCATTTTGATTTCTGCACCGTCGAGGATGAGTCAAAGAACTCGCCGGTGGAGAACCTCGGACAAGTTGTGTTCGGCGAACGAATCCGGCCCAGTCCCTACAACGTGAAGTTTTTGGAGAACAAGACATGCGAAGTATTGTGCAAGAAGACGTACAAGGGCGGAGAGCCTGAAAGCGACCGCAAGCTGATGATCCTGAAGAAGGGAATGAGCTTGAACTACCAGCACCACTGGATCGTCGACAACATGCCTGTCACATGGTGTTACCCGCTCCAAAACGACCGTCAATACTGCTCGACCGGCTTCCCCATGGGATGTCTCGTGCGAAACTCTCGAAACTCCGAGTACGAAGACAGCTGCCCACTCAACCCCCTCTACAACAAACCCGGTACTTATTATCCCTTCAATCACATCGAACTGGTCATCACCTACCACAGCGGAGCAAAGGAAGAATGGGGCAACGCCTTCAAGCAGAACGGTGGGCGCATCGTGTCAGTGAAAGTCACGCCTTGGTCGATAAAACACGACTCCAACAAACCTGATTGCAACAGCCAGACACCTTTGGAAATACCAGCAGCGCCTTTAGAAAGCGGCAAGACCATCGACATCACTTACACCTACTCGGTCCGCTTCGTGCAGAACAACACCATCAAGTGGAGCTCGCGATGGGACTACATCCTTGAGTCTATGCCGCACACGAACATCCAGTGGTTCAGCATCCTGAACTCTCTCGTCATCGTGCTGTTCCTTTCAGGAATGGTCGCCATGATCATGTTGAGAACTTTGCACAAGGACATCGCCAGGTACAACCAGATGGACTCTGGTGAAGACGCTCAAGAGGAATTCGGTGAGATTTGTGGTGGTTTTAGTTTTTAACAATTTTTTTAACAATTTACTTCGTTTTAGGGTGGAAACTCGTTCACGGCGACGTCTTCAGACCGCCACGCAAGGGAATGCTTCTGGCAGTGCTTCTCGGATCAGGAGTTCAAGTTTTCTGTATGGCGCTCATCACGTTGGCCTTCGCCTGCCTTGGATTCTTGTCGCCGGCTAACCGCGGCTCGTTGATGACATGCGCAATGGTTTTGTTCGTTTTGCTCGGAACACCGGCCGGCTACGTGTCAGCACGTGTCTATAAGAGCTTCGGTGGCATCAAGTGGAAAAGCAACGTGCTGTTGACGTCGATCTTCAGCCCTGGCATTGTTTTCGGCTTGTTCTTTGTGATGAACTTGGTCTTGTGGGACGAAGACAGCTCTGGAGCTGTGCCGTTCTCGACACTCGTCGCAATTCTCGCTCTGTGGTTTGGCGTGTCTGTGCCACTGACCTTCGTCGGCGCTTACTTTGGATTCAGAAAACGATCATTGGAACACCCAGTGCGGACCAATCAAATCCCAAGACAGATTCCCGACCAGTCGATCTACACGCAGCCCATTCCAGGAATCATTATGGGAGGTGTTTTGCCTTTTGGTGAGTTTCGCAAGTGAATTTCGAGACTGCCACATGTGTTGACTCATTCTTTCCATTATTTTAGGATGCATTTTCATTCAACTCTTCTTTATTCTGAACTCGCTGTGGAGCAGCCAGATGTACTACATGTTTGGTTTCTTGTTCCTCGTGTTCCTGATCCTGGTCATCACTTGTTCGGAGACGACGATCCTTCTCTGCTATTTCCATCTATGTGCGGAGGATTATCACTGGTGGTGGCGAAGCTTCTTGACGAGTGGCTTCACGGCCGTCTACCTGTTCGTCTACTGCTGTCACTACTTCGCTACAAAACTGCAGATCAACGACGCAGCCAGTACATTCTTGTACTTCGGCTACACACTGATCATGGTTTTCCTCTTCTTCCTGCTGACCGGGTCGATGGGCTTCTTCGCCTGCTTCTGGTTCATCCGAAAAATCTACAGTGTCGTCAAAGTTGACTAAACCCGAACCTTTATCCCTTAATTTAACATAATTGATTAACTTCACGCATTACTACATAAAATATTTAAATTAATTAGGATTGCATAGGTCAGCATGAGCATTTTCAAGGCGAAATGCGGCTCTGCTAGCAGAAAAATAAAGGCAAAGATGTGACAGTTCGTCCGTGATGCAACTTGTTGACGTGAAACGACGTGAATGACTGGCAGAAGCAAAATTCGCAGAAAATAAAATTGAATTATTATTATTTCCTTCGACTTAATCGACTCTGAGAAAGCACAGCAAGAAAGATTTCTTGTATTTTCCTGTACATAATTTGATGGCACGATAGGCACAACTCGTCGGGCGGACGTGTTCTTCTTTGTTCGCGAAGCAAACTTGCTGTTGTGGTATTAAATTGAAAAAGTTTTTTATGTTGTTTAGATGATGATGAGAGATGAAATGTAATTAATTCGATGAAATAAAATTTTAAAATTTTTCAAAGCTGTAAATCGTTGAGTTGAAAGATTTTCGTGCGGAACTGTCGATTTTGAGAGATGCGAAGATTAAAAGCTGGTGGAGACTGAATTGAAGACTGCCTCTCAGCAATAAACAATTTCTTCATCTTCAAATTTGAAGTCGTTTTCCCTTTTGTAATCAGACGAATTTAAAACTGTTATGGAATAGAAGACTTTTTGTAATTTAATAAATTTAACTCTTATTGAAAATGACGTTTACTGCAAAAGTCCTGAAAGACTGGTTGCTTCGAGACTCGAATCCCTCTCCGACCGTTGCTAACCTGTTGATTTTTTTTTTGCACTTTTTTAACTTTGACTTTCGTATTTGACATTAGATGATGTGAGAAATCGGTAGTTCCTAGAACTTTCATTACTAATTCAGCCTCCAAGTAATTTTCAAAGCAGCAACTTGGTGAAGTTCATCTGAAAAGTCGTCGAAAAATAAACAAAACAAATATTTTTTTGCAGTCAATCTCAATTTTAAATTTTATTTCAAGTTTTTCTCTCGTTTTACACTTCACGATGCAAGCCACATACTAAAAATGACTAAAAGACGACTCTCGCGCTCCTTTCGATCGCATCAGCAGCATTACAGCACTAACAACACTTGAACTTGGCGTCAATCAGATCAACATTCACTATTTTCTCAGAAAACAATATTTCAATCAGTCATGAATGATTCTCATTTAGTTTATCACATAAAGATTCAGTCAGTCAGTCATACAAGTCAGACACACGCGATCGCGCGAACATAAAAATTATTATCTCGTGCATACCGAAATCGCAACAACAGAAACTCGAAACCGAGACTCAAAATGCATCTCTCAAACATGCTTGATTGGTCAGGCACACATTGTTTCATTTGCTTACGCACTAAGTGTTTTTACTTCGTCATTTTCAGGCATAATGTTCTAGTCTAAAGCTCATTCACAGTTTCTTAACAACTAACGGGATTCACTATCATTTATGACTCAAGATTTGTGCTTCAGCACAATTAAACGTAATCGGTTTCAACAGATTTAAGAGAGAAACAAAAGAAAACGGCTTTTGGAAGCTGATTTGGTTTGTGAAACATGAAATTAAAGTTTGGAGACGATCGTAGTAAAGTCGTATTCATTGCCGTCTTTAAATCAAGCAAGGGAAAGAAGCTTTGAAAGCTTTGAAAAATTTACAAACTCAAGTATCTTCAGAGCTTTAAATCTTTTTGTTTTTCGCAAGAAGCTTAAAGCTTTAAACCGCAAAAAAGCTTGATTTTAAGCTGGCAATGAGAAGACTTTATAATTGTGTCTTTAAACAAATATTGTGCGAAGAAACATAAAAAAGAAAACTTGACAAGTTAAAGTAAAAACCATTCGTTTCGTTATCACATTACAGTTTCTTCACTTGGAGACGCGTTCTCGCCACTACTTTATTGCTCAATTTTCCATGTTTGCCTCCGTGTAATAAACTTTTGATCCCTGATCATCGATCACTCAAACACGACTCAAGCGAATGAACTATTCGATTAACAAAATTCCAACCAAGTGCCACTTCATTTGATTATTCTAATGCATTTATACTTCTTTCAGCTGTGGGATTCAGTGACGCAGTTGACGGATTCTCATTCAGTTTAGTTTCATCATAAGACTTCGTTGGTTTGAATTCACAAAAACTTTTGAATTTCTCAATTTTGTGACCGGCTTCAGTCACATGTTGAAGCTATACTCGGCTTTTCACATTTATTTGAGCAATTTTTACTAGCCCGTTTGGCATTTAGTTCCGTTTCTATGAATTCTCCCCATCGACCACTTCATGTTTTCATAAATTCACCTAAATTAAGGACTATCAACTAATTGTAATTTTCTATGCAGTCTCTCAGTCAATCAATCTTTGAATAGAACACACTTCAGACGACTTCTCGGCAGCGCAACGAGCTGGATCGGCTGTTGGGCCGCCGAAAAACGAGCATCAAATGGGAGAGTCAAAACCGAGAATCAATTTGAAAAATTCGCCTATTTAAACCTAGTATCGCAATAAGACATCCGGTTGTGACTTCCCATCGTCTGACGATCCTCAATTAAGCTTACGTGGTAGTTTGGATTGAAAACACCCGTTCCAAGCTATTTTGCGTTCTGCAAAGCTGTGATGCGTTTGGAACTTTGTTAAGCCTTGGATTTCGATTGTGATTCGAGAAGAAATCGAGTGATAATCACAGGAAGTGCAGTTTTCAGGCGATTTCGTCACGAGCCGCCGTCGAATTCTTGTTCAAATCTGTGCAGTCTCCGAAACGGATGCTTTCGTCTTTGACTTTTCTCTTTCAATGGTCGCGCATTGTTTAATGTTTTTAATTAATTAGTTTCCATCATTTTTTCCACCAATTCGCATTCATTTTGCAAGAATGAAAGAAACGTTCGTATTTGGACTTTTCCTGAGCTAAATTTATTCATACTTCGTTTCGCTTTCGTGGTTTTGTTTTATCTAGAAAAATAATTTGATTGGAAATCGAGGTTTTGTTTACTTTTCATTCTTGCACAGGAATTTTCTTATTGCTATCGCTTACCGACTAAAGGTGATTCACTTAAAAGGATTTTGGAACCGTAGATTCGTATTAAAATGGGAGCCCAAAGGTAAATTCAGTTAATTTTCTTTTTGATTACGTCGTTTCGCAGTCCAAAATCCTGATAAACTCGCTTAACTAATGGATGAAGACTTAGTTCAATGATTAGACGACGGAGAAGTTTCGATTCTCCGGCGCCCTTTGAGTAACTTTGAAGTTCCATTCGCAAATCACTGGAATTCATACTTGGTTCATTCATAATGTGAAAGGCAAATAGACTCACTCAAAGCGCAAGGAAGGCTTTGACGCACTTTTCAACAAGATTTCATAACGTTCAAACAAAAATATCAATAAAAAAACATTAGCAGCAGCTGGTTTATAACTGGGCAGAGCTGGTTCAAAGGAAACAGTAAGAAATGTGCTGGAAACTAGCGGATGAAGGCTTGAGTAACCAGCTGGAAGCTGTTTTCAACACTCCAAAGTCATAACGCCTCAAACCTTCAAGCTTTCCAAAAAAACAACAAGTATGACCAGCACCGGCTCAAGTCCCCAAACGAAACTGTCATTCTTACCGCTAAGTTCACTTCACATGCATTTGGTTTATAAATGTTTTCATGCACACAAAGATGCACTTCATTGCTCAAGATTCATTCAAAATGATTTTTGCGTTTTATTTCTCGCGATTGATTCAAAGGAATTTCGCTCCAGACAGCATACAATGAATCATTCAATCAGTTTTTTTTTTGTAATTTTTTTGTCGCTTAAATATGTAATCAAAAGAAATATTTCTAGGGTAATTTCAGTTTAACATTTCAATGGGTTGAAAAGCCTTCTAGGACAAGCCGAGACGTTTATTTTGGTGGATTGACACGTTTCTTCGTCTAAATGTACGTAAAACATGTAAGTTGTTATGGAAAAACTTGATCTCGTCCCTTGTTATTCATGTCTAGGCTTGTCTTAGGCGGCTTTCGTTCAAAAAAGTCGCACTCAAACCTCACAAAGTCACGAGTCCCGAAGCACTTTTGTCTTCTAATTTTTTTTTGTACCTAACTTCGGGAATAACGCAACTCGGAGAAGCTTGAGCGCATTAGAAGAAATCGATCTTAAAAAATCCCAAGACGAAGCAGCGTTGAACTTTCGGTCCAATTTTGCTACTCCTTCAACACCGCTTGCGACTTTTTGCCCAAATTTTCATTTTTCACTTAGATTTACTTGATTAATTTTGTGTTTCGTAAAAGAAAGCAGCGATTTTAAAAATAATAAAAGAAAGGATGAGAGGAATTCGAAGTTTTAAAGAAGATTGGCGAATTAAATAGATCAGCACGTGTAAGAGCAATTAAAACATGTGTGAATTGCAGCTGGACTTGGTGTTACTCACGGATTGGCTTAAATCCGAACGCTGCCATCGTCAGACCAGTTCTAGACAGCATTGGGGAAGTTGTTGGTAAACTGATTGATGTTATTGTTGTTGTTGGGCGTTGACACCGCTGCAATGTTACTGTAATAATCAAACACGAACATAGTTAGCATGTCTTAAAACGAAGGAGAAAACCATGACTTAGATCTACTTAGTGAGTGAGTGAGAAGGTCTTACTTAACGGGAGCCACTCCGTCCTGTCGCAACGTCTTAATTTCTCGCAAAGCCCAGTTGCAGGTTGACTTGGTTCGCGTCGTGCTGGATTTCTTTCCTTCCATCAACATTGGCATGACGATGTTGTCTTCCATGATGTACGGCAGCAGCGGAGCGCCGAAAGCCAGGCACAGGTCTCCGATGAGACCGGCGCAGCTTGTCATCGTGGACTCGGACAGGTCTGGATCTTGTGCAACCTTCACGATGTATTTGATGATCATTGGAACGTGGTTCTGGAGAATATGAATGTCGGGACTTGGGTTCTTGTCGGCGCCTTTGAGCCCCTGAACGATTCCTGTGTATGCCTCCAAAACGCTTTCGCGCAACGAGCGAAGATAGTCGCGGATCTCAAAGTCCTTCTCGTCGAGTTGGATTTGCATGACTTGAAGCAGAACTCCCAAAACTGGCTGCAAATACTTCTTGAATTCACTTCCGATGCTCAACGAGATGTCGCCGAACACGCTCAAAACTTGCGGCTTGACGTCGCGGTGGATGTCTTGGTTGCTGAGATTTTGCATAAGCATCGTCATGATGTCATCGCAGTACGGCAGGATTCCCAATTTGATCCCGCGGGCGATGTCCCCGACGAGACCAATTGCGACCGAGCAGACTTGGTAGTCTTGGTAGTTCTTCAAAGCCTCGTAGAGCACTGGCTTGAATGCTTCCATGTACTTGATGAATCCTTCGTTGAGAAGGTCGACCAAGTTGGACACGGCCATCAGAGCGTCTTCTTGAACGCCGCCAACCTTGCCGGAGCTGGAGTTGAACATAGTGAGAAGCGCTCCCATGATGGCATCGGAGATCGCCGGTGCGTCTTCTTGTTTCACCTTGCGCAACACTGACTGTAAAGTGGCGCACAACGACGACTGAACGTCTTGGATCTTCTGGCGGTCGTTCTGGTTGTGAACTTGCATGTCGACTTGCAAAACTTGATTCAACCGGGTTAAGATCACGACGGTGGTTCTCTGGACACAGTTGTAGCAATCGTTCGGCGAGTTCTTGATCATTTCCATGAGTGCTTCGTATGCAGCAGCGCGCAGGTTGGATTGGTTGCCGTCGGGGCGGTCGGTGGCTTCAAGCAGATTCTCGATGATGTACTGGAAGTACTTGGACAAGCAATAGGTCTCTGGATCTTCTTCATCGTTGAAAACGGCGTCGTAGGCGGCCTGTGACAGTCCAGTGAATGCCCAGCAAACGTTTGAAGCGACTCTCGGTTCTGCTTTTAAGTTGCGAATTAAGCTGGTCAGCAAAGGTTCCAGGAACTGCTCGTTGATGACGGCCTGTGGAATGACTTCGCAAATTCTGCCGAAGGTCCAAGCGGTGGTGTCGCGAACGATGACATTTGGATCGTACATCAGTTCGATGAGTGTTGGAATGGCTTGTTCAACCAACGGCTTTAGAGTCGTCGCCTCCAATCCACCCAGAATCGAACTGAACACCATCAGAGCTGCGTCACGATAGCGCCAGTTTGTGTTCTTGATGTTTTCTGTGATGAAGGGCAAAACGTGTGGCACGATGTCGTCTTCGCAGCAAGTGGCGAGAAGCATGAGACAGACACTGGCCGACTTAGAGGGGTTCCAATCGTCGTCATCGTCTCCTTCTTCTTGCTTGGTGAGTTTGTCCATGAGAAGCGGAACGAGATACTGCAAAGCTCCACGTGCGTAGTGTCGCGAGACGTGTTCCGGTGGTTGGCCGTTGCTCTTGGCTTCTTGTGACTCGATGGCCAAGTCAATTTCTTCGTCGCAAGCGTTGGACCAGAACTCGATTCCTTGTAGAGCCACCTGATCGTTCTCGGACTTCATCGCTTCGATGGTGATGGGGAAGAGTGCTTGTGCCATGTACGGCTCCATGAACTGGTAATACAGCGTCATGATCTTCACGAGACACTGCATGGCAGCGACGCTGATCTGTACTTCGGTACTTTGCGTGGCTTCGCACACGACTTCCATGATGAAGTTGCGCTCGGACTCCTTCTCGAAGTTTGCTTTGGTGAATTCCAACGAGTTGAGGAGTGCATTGGTGGCGGCGAGTCGAACGTGGTTGCTCGGCTCTGTCTTGCGCATTCCATGAATGATTGCGGTCAAGATGGCATTGGACTGTGGCTCGAGCACCTCGGCGTTGATGTCTTGGCAGATGTAACCAATGGTCTCCAGTGTGGCTTCGCGCTCCATCTCGGTCGATCGCTCGTTGATGACATTATTAACTAAGGTTTGCATCAGATTCTGCCACTGGTTCATCGGGAGTTCTGTGACTGCGACGTATGCGACGCATTGAGCGGCTGAGGATGGGCGCAAGCTCTCTGTCCCGAGTGCGGCAAGGATCTGAAGAAAAATTAAAGAATTTTAGTTAATTGCGCAGACCGGAAATGAAATAAATTCTTACGTTTTTCTTGATGTAGTTGCGGATGTCTTCGGGCAGCTGCAGCCAGTTCGCCTGGAACTTTTGCTTAACTTGGTCGTCTTTGCTGGTAAGCTGGTTCTTCAGTTGTAAGCCAGCGGCCATTCGCGAGACCGGAGAGTTCCCGGGATGCGCCAGAACATCGGAGAGGGCTTTTAGGAAGTCGGGATGGTTGTTCGAGGCCGCCTGCTCCAGAAAGTGCTGAGCTGCTTCCAACTCATTTTTATCTGTAACGAAGAGAAAACGAAAGTTAATAAAAAATATCGAATCATGTGCAGAATAAAGGAGGCCAGAAACTATTTCACACTTTTTCGAGGAAAAATTCACGGCCAAGATTGCTTGCGGATGTGTGCGCTGTTGCTAGGGAACGATAAGGTGTTATTTCCCTTCGGTTCCGGAACAGGATATAAATAGCGGGGTTGATTTGCTTAGTTCAATCGAAAGATTGCGTGAAATGCCGACAGTCTCAAAGGCAGACGCAGCAGCTTGTAATAGACCCGCGCCAATTGCACCAATACACTCAAACGCCCCATATTGGATTCGGAAAATACGGAATTAACCTCATTAAGCCAGCTCCGGAAGGTCGCTTCGAAGCGGGAACTACAAGCACAACACACTTTGCGCAATCCTCGACAATCTCAAACGTTTAGCGTGACTCAGATGTTTCACAATGAATCGCCCCCAATGAAAATGTCTTCTCGACCACATACCTGATGACACGGTCTTTTCAAGGATTTGTATCAGCTCCATCGTCATTTTGGGCGTTGAACTTTGTCTATTTACTCTTTAACTCTATACAAAACTACAATTTCCACGATTTTCAAGCACGAAAGATTTGTGGAGTAGTGAATTTGAAAATTCTTTGCTTCACTTGGAGCGAGTACACCTTAACCTGTCTGATTTGGACACTCGGGATTTGGTCGAAAAATGTTCGGTTAAGAGTGGTTGTGGAAGTTGAAATTGTACAAAGTTAGTCAGATTTATTGCTTCACAAGTCTTAATTGACATTCTTAAGTTTCCAAGACGTTTACGTGATGAATTGCTACAGAATTTGTGTCAATATCGATTAGTCTGTGAAAGTCCTATTAAATACTAATTATTACTCTAAAGAGTCTTCTGCCTCAAATTCATTTCAAGATATTGCCAAAAGTTGTGAAATTCACAAATTTAACAAATGACCAATTTAGACGGGTGGCTAAACGAGACAGGTTTTAACAATTCACAGACGCGAAGCCAGTGATGCAAGAAAAAACTCTTTTGCGTAACAAAATTCGAATTCCACTCAACTGTTAAATTATTTTGTCTTTTCGTCACTTACTTTGTAAATTCTCGATGCCCAAAA
Source organism: Belgica antarctica (assembly GCA_000775305.1). Taxonomy (NCBI): domain Eukaryota; kingdom Metazoa; phylum Arthropoda; class Insecta; order Diptera; family Chironomidae; genus Belgica; species Belgica antarctica. Next base: position 34,254 of record JPYR01000122.1, on the reverse strand, counting down.
ATAAGATTCACGAAAAGATGAAAACTTCTCGAGGTTCGGAAGTATATAACGAGCGGGAAGCCGAAACTGAGCAATAGTTTGCAAACAAACCTCGAGAAAACAAGGAAAAGCGAAAGTCTGGACAGTGAAATAATTAATCGGAAATGGCAGTTTCAGTTTGGCGGGATCTCGACGACTTCCTAAACGCACCTTACAGAAGTCATCCATCCTTGAGACGTTGCTACAGTGGTACAGACGGGACTGGCTTGAAAGTGAATTCCAGAGTGAATACCGGAACTTTGTCGGGTGCACTTGTGGCTTCCAGTTGTGCAAATTCCACTCAGTGTCCCGAGAAAGTTTCAGAGTTGTCGTGGACATGAGCGATTATCTCTCCCTTGAAATCACTGTCAAGACCAACGACTACTAGTTGATCATCCATGCGGAACACAGCGAACGACGAGGCTTCGATCACTACGTGACCCGTCGCTTCACAAGACATTACAATTCCATTAGACTGCGATCCGATCCGAATTACGTCAGAACTGTCTCCGTACGGCCATTTGATGATAAAGTGTCCAAGGTTGATCAGAAGTAAAAGCATCGAGCGATACGTCGACGTAAGACGAGTCAAGTTCGACATCTGAGCGAAGGGAAAAGTTCACTTAGCAATTGAAATTAGTGTTTGCGGAAGCCGTAACGAGATGTCTGCTTTGATTTTCTAAAACTTGGCGGAAATCGTGTGTCTAATCAATTCGTCGCAGATGGTATTTCAGCCAAGTTTCACTATTCGTTGGATCCGAAAACCAGGCACTCCTTCTACTTATTCAATACTAACAGTCTCGAGACTGTGGTAAGCTGGCCTATTCATTCAACTGTTCACATCGGAATTATCTGGCTTGGAAAATTTTATTTCGTATACGTATTTGAAAAAAAAAAATTTTTTTTCAACCTCCTCCAAACCGGGGAGGAATGTTCAATTGTTTAAATCAGCTACTGTTCCCTATGGAAAGTGTAGTATTATTGCAGTGCGACAAAGGCACGTAATCAGATTATAGTGTGTTCGGACCGACAACTGATATGGACGGTAAGGTTCCACATCGATCGAGACTTGATATTTTGATTAGACTTGATATATTGAAAATAAAGTTTGACACGATTTGACTGCATTTTATTAATAAACAGCCTAAATTTCGTTATTTCGGTGAAAAAAAATTAACGATTTTTTGATCTTTGAACGGCAGGAACTTTTGAGGCAGTAATATTCCTACGCAGGATCTTTCGTGGCAGTGAGTTTCATACCTACTCTCACATCAAAGGTCACAAAAATATTGCCGATGCACCGTCGAGACTCTGTATGGATATCGAGGATACAGACATGGAAGATTGCTGCCCTTGGAAAATCGGTGCCATTAACGGAAGCTCAGAAGAGCTTATGTTTGGCCGCAAGGTGAGACGAGCCTTGCCTTTGCTCGATAACGCAACAGTCAGCTTCGACATGGAAGAAGTCAGAGAAAGAGACTACAGTGAAAAGCAGCGAGCAAAAGTGCGCAATGATTCAAACTGATACGCATAAAAAACGTTATTAAAAGTCGGGGATTACGTCGTCATGAAGGCGGGACAGCCAGCAAAAGGATTTGCGAAATTTGACTCAAAACCTTGGAAAGTGCTTGCCGAGAACAACGGTGATTTCGATCTCATTGATGAAAATGGTGAAAAGACGAAACGCAACGTAACTCTTGTTAAGAAGGTGACTTGGGCAATGAGCCCGACTCTTAAATCAGTCGAACAAAGAAAATCAATGCCGGAGTTTGGTAGCAACGAAGATCCTGTACTTGAGGTCGAGCCTAGAACATCATCGAAAGTCCGGTCGAAGCCAAAATACCTGAGCGATTACATTCGTGTGATTGAAAAATATTTCTTCTTGCTTTAATGTCTTAACGTTTTTCTTTCAGTAAACTTTTCATTTCAATCTGTGTGGAAGGGAGGATGTGGCGACCTGGCCTATTCATGCAATTGCTCACAGAGGTCGCCTCGGTCGGCTCATAAGACTATACTTTCAGTATAAGATTTAACGGCGCCGAGTCCACTTCGGGTGGTTTCTTGATAGGTTTTACAGTCGATTCCAGATCACTGCATCGTTCCCTATCACACACAGCGTTGGTGGGCGCCTCAGAGTCGACTACAATCCTAAATTTTGACCTGAAATCGTTCAAGTCGCTTCGAATCTGGCTATGTGATGTACTTTTATTAAAATTCTAAAAATAAAAAATATTAAATTAAGCAATTTTGTTCGTGCGATAATTTTTGATCATTAAGCATTTCGATCCGAGTCGCTTGAACTCGTGCCATAATTTTGCCTCGTCATCAGGCCGTCCTCGATCTGTGCATTTCCGTTGTTGATACTTCGACTGTTGCCTATGCTCACCAGTTTTCGCTTCGGACGCATCTGAGTCCGTACGTCGTCCATCGAGACGTCCATGTCCTTGAAAGCGTTTAGAAGAATGACTGCGATGACTACAACAAGGAACCCGCAAACGTCTCCGACAACGTCTGCTGGCTTCATATGTTTCCACTCCTTGAACAAGATTGCACTGGCTGTAATGACTAGCGATGTAAAGATGACGTAATAAATCGGCGTCACAATTGAAGTGGAGAAAATGTCGAGTGCTTTGTTTAGGTAGTTCATTTGAACAATGATAAACAATGCTGAGACAACAACCAGGATATACGGAAGGAACATCCCGAAGTCGTTGCTTCGTCCGCTCATTTGATCTCTTATAGCCAGGCCAAGCGCCTTGCAAGACATCACAGTCAGCGAGCCGATGGCCGAGCATAGAATGATATAAATTATGACGTTTTTGTGGCCTCGCTTCGGACCCAGGTAGAAAGCGATGTACAGCGACAGTATAATGATGAAAACAACGTAAATGATGAAGGTCGTGTCCTTGGCTTTCTCTATCAGAATGTTGAGATCCTGAATTTCCGTCTCTTTCGGCGAATGAATCACGATGATTGTGGAGCCGATAATGCACAAGAAACATCCCAGCTTTGCTAGCAAGTTTAGTCTCTCGTTCAAGAATCTTGACGACAAAACCGCCGCAACGATAACAGACAACGCGCCTAGAGGTGTGACAAGCGACGCCGGTGCAAACATGTACGCTGTGAAGTTGAGAACTTCGCCCAATCCCACTAAAAAGAAATTAAAATTCGTTATCAGTGAGTCGTTCGCAGGTCATAGAATGAGTCATTTGTTACTTGTAACTAGGCCGAACCACCAGACAACGTCTTTAAGATACCCGAAGCCGCCATTTCCGGCTCTCTTGCCGATCCGGCTCAGTCTGATCAGTCCTTTCTTTTTTATGATGAAACTGCTACCGATGAACACTGCAAGAGAGATGAACACTGAGATGAGTTTTAGAAGGAAGAACGTCTTTGCATGAATCTTATGAGCTTGTTAAAACCAGTTTCCATCTGTTTTTATAATACACAAAGCACTTGTTCACTCAAAAACGTCCAGACTTTTTTGGAATTCTTACACGACGAGGAAATCGCCAACAGCAGCCCGATGTAGAACTCCCGTGTCTTAGCCAGCTCCTTCAGATCCGTCTCGTTGTCCATCTTTATCTTTTTATAATTTTAGTGCTATCAAACGCAGCTAATTAACTTAAATATTCGATTTCACATCGATCATCTTCTTCGATGATTCAAAATTGTAAACCATGAACGCTATACTTAATAATTTCCGTTGTCAGCAATTTTGAATTAATTTCCGTTAAAAAATTTTCGATTCTTCCCACAAAATCTCATTTCACCTCAGTTTCAACGAGTCAAAAGCTAGTCTTGTTTACACATTCCGACACGTTTTGATAAGTTATCAATTATAAACAATTAACAACATGTTGCACCCACTGAAACACCAACTCAACTCGATGAGAATTGTGTTGGCAAGCGGTTCACCTCGAAGGCAGGAGTTGATTCAGAACCTTGTAAGGTTTTAACTAAAAACTAGTTTCAATTAAACTAAAATTTAAATTCCGGGTTTTAGGGAATCCAACAAGTAGAATTAGTGCCGTCGACCTTCGAGGAAGGCTTGAACCCAAAGGACTTTGACTCCTTCCCAGCATTCGTCGAAGCCACCGCTCTTGGAAAGTGTCTCGAAGTGGCCGAGCGACTCAAGAACGATGACAAAGCTCCGGATCTGATAATCTCCGGTGACACAATAGTTGAGCTGAACGGCCAAGTGTATGGAAAACCAAAGAAGAACGACGTCGCATTTGAGATGCTCACAGAGCTGAACGGGAAGACGCACACTGTGTACACCGGCGTCGTGTTGAAACTCGGCGCTGAAATCGTGAAATTCACCGAGTCCACAAAAGTCACATTCGGCAACGTCACTGCTGAGCAGATTCAAGCTTACGTTGACACCAGTGAGCCACTTGACAAGGCTGGAGCTTACGGAATCCAAGGCATTGGCGGCTGCTTCGTGGAAAAGATCGATGGCGATTTCTTCACGGTCGTCGGACTTCCACTCTTCCGACTCTCGAGCGAGATCTGCAAGCTGCTGAAGTACAAATAAGTCGGTGACACCCACGATTGACCTGTGAATGCCCTTCTACCCACCCCAAAAGTGAATAAAACAATCGACAGTTTAGCTAAATTAATCTCGTGAATCTCTTTATTGGATGTTCTGGAAATCGACAGCGGTCATGTGTCATTGTGTCGGCCCTCGATGCGGGAACAAAGCTTGTGCAATTGTTACTGTTTCAGAACTGTTAGCAGAGATCGTTTACATTGTGCGCGTTCGCTTTTTTACGATTTCATGTTCGGCTCGGACATGGTTCCATCAGGTGCTCAGACGTGCTTGACGATGACGTAGCGTTCTTTGTTGTCGAGATTTTGTGGCAAAGCAGACCACGGCGCTTTGATGGTCAGGAATCCGTCGGAAGTCAATTCGGCTGTGACTTTCTTGGGATCGTATCCGCTTGGCAAGATGTAACGACGAGTGAACTCGCGGGCGACGTATCCCTTGCCGTAGTGGCGTTCTTCGTGCTTACCCTTGATGATCACTTCGTTATAGTGTGTTCGGACAGACAACTGGTATGGACGGTAAGGTTCCACATCGATCGAGACTTGATAACCTTCCTTGTTGGTCGATACGACGTCGTTCAGCAATCTTCGCTCGATGTCCCAGTCCCAGCGACGAGGCCAGTCCGAGGCAGTGTCGTTACACCAAGCTGATCGTCTGTAGTAAGGCAGCAAATCCCAATTGTGACGCCACGAAATGATGTCGAAATCGTCTCTATCTTTGTAATGTGTCAATGCCATTTTAAACAATTTTAACACTGCTTGAACACTTTGAATTTGATCAACTTTGTTGCTTTGTGCTTATCTTCACCTTCAGGTATCAAGTGAAGCTCCGATGTAATCTTCCGCGAGTTTTATATCAAAACGGTCGCCAACACAATCGAGAATTTTCAATTGCGGGGGATCCACAAGTGATGTCTGTGTTAAATTTACAATTTCAACATATTTTATAGGAATTCAGCGTTGAAATCTTGACAAAATTGTGAAATAACATAAAATCTAACGTGACATCACTCCCGCACTCGCCCATCATTGCATTTTCGCGAAAATTCGAGCGTGTAGAATTTTCCATTTAGAACCCGGCCCGTGTTGTTTTGTTTGTTCCGATTACACCCACAATCGAATGTTGCGCAAAAATCTTCTATTCATTGAGTGCAGCACGTTTTTTGTAGATGCTAATTGCAGCGCGGCAGACGACAATTTGTTGATGATTTAAATACATTTTCGAATTTACATTGAATTCTATTTTGGAGCTTTTCTGACAAGAATGATTATCAAGCGATGAATCTCAATTAGAAGATGGCAAGCTTGTAAGCAAATTTGTATGCAGTTGTGCAGCGAATGAAACAAATGACAGCAAAGTATTCACTGACACGGAAGGTTGGTTGTGATATCAAACTGTTACGTTTAGTTGATTTTTGTTCACGCGAGATTCACGTGTTTAATTGTTTTTAAGTCAATTTAAATAAAATAAAGCAAACGTGTGTTTGGATCTGCACTCCCATAAAAATGTTGTCTTGTTCTTCTCAAAACGTAATTCAAACTTTTAAACATGATTGTTAATGCCAAAAGCACCAACATCAATCTTAATCGATCTTCAATCGTGTGAATTCAATAATTAATAGCTAAACTACATTAATACTGCGCTTACATATCTCCCAACCAACGACGAAGCTGCATGGAAACTATCGCCTTTTACCGTCGCCAAAATTAGTTATTGCTGATTTATTGATAAGACTTCTGCTGCGACCCATTCGACCTCGTGAATTCCTGGTATGTTTTGAATTATGAGGTAGCCGGTGATTTATGAACTTTCTTTGCAAAACTTTCAGCCGAGTCTTTAGTTTTTAATTTCACGTTGGAGAAGAACTAAACGCTACATTCACTTTGAATCAATTTTTCTCGTTGGCGGCATCAAAAATTCATAATCGCATCGATAAAAGGAAAATCGAATGAAACATTAACAATTTATTGCCTTTTCTGTGGGGTCTAAGTCATCGCCTCCAGTATATAAACAATTCGAGATTATATAATTGCGATTTTACAAGATTGGTGAATCGAAAGCAAACGATAATAAAAATTCACTTGATTCTTTTAACCAAACGGAATCAATTCGATACTAAGACAATGGAGCCATTAAACATCTTAAACATCAACAAACAATATCAATTTTTTCAGGCCTTATCTGGGTCTGGTGATTTTCACTATAGAATTCAGCACAAAAGCTGTGGGCTTAGCTTGGAAAGCGAATGAAAGCAATTTGTACTTCCTAGCACACAACAATTTGCCACGAAGTGAACACAAAAAAATCGTAACAAACAGAAAAGTGGGCTTGATCCGCTGAATCTTCTATTGATCGGCGGAAAGATTTTGTTTTGCGATAATCTAATGCGAAATCAATAAATGGAAGAAAGGAGAGTGAAACATGAAACTTTTGTTAAATAAAAATAGGCGAATGAATGGAGAAATGAATTACTTGGAAGTTTGGTGAAAAGTTTTTTGGCCTAGTGGATCCAAATCACTTGTTTTAAAAATCCAAAATGGTTCAAAATAAATTTCTGATTGTCTACATCAAAGATAACTCTACTCGTTATTAAAGTAGGTCTTAAAGTAGTTATCTTCAAAGTCTACACAGATTGGTAAATCAAAAACGTTCGACTGGACAGCACTACAATAATAGTCTTTAAGGCAGGTCTAATTGATTTAAAAAAAATCCTAGAACGTGCCCGATTAGCACTCCTTGTATCACCTTTTACATAAAAATTATTCTTAAAAACTTCAAAACATGCTACTTTTAAAACTAAAAGTTTAAAGTTGCAACATTTTGTTGCATGATAGGCTTTGAATTTTTTTTTTCTAATTGCTGAATTTACTTAAATGATTTTTGAAATTTGTTTCTTTTACGGGTTTATATCTCTGGCGTGCTAATAGAATTTTGAATAAAATTCTTCTTCGCTTATTTGAGCTTCGCAAGGACTTCTCGAGTATCTTCTAGCGCTTTACATCTTAGGAGGTGTTCAGACGTCTCGCTTTCTAAATGATTGATTAAAACATCTTAAGTTGTGTTTTTATTTTAAAGCGAGCAATGAAAGGGAATTTGGTTTGCTGACATGTTTGTCGAGCGCCAAACTATGGAAGAATACTCGTGTCGAGGTCTCTGATAATGCTTGCATGTCTTTATTCATAATAAATCTCGACGAGTCCTGAATCAGCTGCTGCAGCAGTCTCTGGCCGCTACTTTCACAGTCTTTCACCTGATCCGCACTCACGAGAACTTTTTCTCTCGGTTCCATGGTTTGATGATTTAAATAAACTGCGCAATTTCATTTAATTTTATTTTCGCTTTTCTCTGTTGTTTTAAGTCGCTTCGATTTTTGTTTCTAATCTTTTGTGAACAATAAAAGCGGAAACGCCTTCGGTAGTTTAAAAACCTGCCTGCTCCATCAAGTCCAAGCGGTGAAAAATACTGATTTCACGTTCATTTAATCGATTTTCTCACCAGTCAAGTCAGTTGATTGTGACAAGTAACTTAACGATTCTACTGTAAAGCAGCGGACTAATCTAGAAACCTAAGAAGCAGCACTTCAGTCTTAGTAGTGTGAAATCAGTTGGAAACTCTATAGTGCGTATCGGATTTTTCTGAATTGCAGAATTTTACAAAAACTGAACTAAAATCTTGAAAAGTTTCAGTCAAAGATCTTGCTTGACTCGTGCTATTTGACCCGTACTTGGACAAAACAAGTTTCATTGTCATCAATAAAGGCGACGTGGCTTTGAATCTATTTCCAATTATTCACTTGGCATGTTTGGCAGGCGCAATTTGTCACAATCAGCTGACTAGTGTGAAAATCGATGAAATGAACGTCAAATCCAATGTTTCCCATCGCTTTTAGAAAACTTCAAAGCTTATATGGTTGCAATTTAGTTTGTTTTTTCGATTGCACGAATGTCATTTTCCGAGTCGTCTCGTCATCATAGAACTTGAGACAGAATGTCGATAATATAAACTGTGTTGGACGTGTTGATGGACATATCCGCTGTCAAAATGGATTTACAAAGAGAATTTAGTTAAAACAATTTAATTTTTATTGAAACAATGAAAGTGTCTTCGATAGAAAATTAGTTCAAGTCAAGATTGAAAGCAGCAAGGATGAGATTACTAGACGGCAATGGAAGCACACATCACTATCTACTTATTCATTTAGGATATAAATTTTCCTCAGCAGTTGACATAATGCAAGATTTCATACATACTTAGCATTCGACGATGTTAACAGCATTTTCGTCTTAGCAACAACTTTTACTTATGCACACCAGTTTAAAAAATGTTTCCCATGTATTCTGTAAGATTCATCTTTTTCCGATTTCTTTTCTGAGAGATTTCAATCAAGAATACCTCAGCTCACGGCTGTATTTTTTGAAAATCTTTGTTAAGCTAAAAATTTGAATCAACTCAAAGATTTTTTTTGACAAAATAATTTTTTGGATTTTTAAAACACGCTCTTATTAATTTTAAATGATAGATCACTAACGGGACAGTGCAAACTCGTCAATTTTGAACTCTGTTTATTCATCAGTTCTATGATAACACGCAGTTTACATTGTAGCCAACATGTTCTTTCACTTTGTTTGCAATAGAAGTTTTCTGCAAAGTTGAAACTTTATCAAAATTCATCAAAATTAAAAGCTTCGGCGCTGTTTAAAATTTGTAAAAAGAAATATAAAAATTGTTATCAATACTGAAAAAGATTCAGAAAAGCTTTTTGTATGGAAACTCGTCTCATGTTTTCCTTCTACACACACTTTCCAAAGCACACATGTTTTTCTGCCTACCTAATTACAAATAGACACCCATGCATGAAAAGGGTTTTGGGTCCTAATTGGGAATTTCCATTTTGGGTATGTGAACTTTTACACACACGCACACACGCAAAGAAAGTCCTACAAAAGGCGAATGTCAAGATTATTCTAATCATACCGTGTTGAAGTTCCACATCAGCAACATCTCAAAGTAAAACTTTGAACGATTCTCAAGTTTCAAAGTTCCAACATGACCAACGAAGCCAGACAACCACCAGCAGCGTTATTCGGTAAGCTCAAATTCTGAGTCAATCAACAAAACACAATAACTTTCCAATTTTTCCACAGCAACACCTATCAAACTCAGTCCAGACACGCCAATCGATGAAAAGATAAGAAAAATTGTGACTTATGCTTGTTTAGCATTCGAGTTGTACCCAGTCAAGCTGAAATCTGCCTTCGACTTCAACAAGGAGAACAGAAATCCCAATCACCAACACTCATCTAGCCACACGAATGCTTCAGAACTGACTTTGAAACGCAAACAATTTTTCGAAAAAGCTGATCACCCACCGAAGAAAGTGAAACTCGACCAAACAGAAGCAAATTTGTCGAGTGAGAACGGCCGCGTCAAACATAAAGAATCGACGTCGTTCAAGCCATCTGGTCCAGCAGCCTCCAAATTCAGCAAGTCATCTTGTAGAGACATCGTCAACCCGTCTTTGATTGCACCCGTGCTCGTCACGCCCGATCACCACCGCCGCTCTACGCTGACGAAAGTCTTCAGCGGAAACGTGATTGAACGAGTCGTATCATCATCAGAATTAAACATTCGCGATCTAGAAAAGCGAGTTCGAGTTCTCAGATGCACTGGCGGAGCCTCGTTCGACACTTTGAAACCGGTTCTGAGAAAACTATCTCCCGAAGATCTCAGAAAACTTGAAGACCGCAATCCTTACCTGCTTAAAGACTCCGAAAGCCTTTGGCAATCGCACGTCCAGCGCAAGTTTAGATCCTGCGATCGTCGAGAGAACGAGTCATGGCGTGAGATGTTCGACCGATGCACCAATGAAGACGAAAACAAGCTCAAGGTGCTGGCTGAGAACATCAGAAAGCGCCAGGAAGAGTCGGCCAGCTCGGTCTCAAAAGTAAAACTCGCTTTTGTTGCATCGGCCGTCAAACCACCTCGAGACGTTTTCAGAAAACAAAAACTGCACGGAAAAGATCGCAAACCAGTCATTAATGCATCTTCTATAGTTGGCTTCAAGGAAGTTGCAGCTCAGGAAGATGATACACAACAACCAGTTGTCAAAACGACTGAAGGCAAATCCAACTTGACACCGCTGTTCGAAAAGTGCCAGTCCCAGGTCAAGCGGCGGTGAAATCGTAGTGACAGCTGTCATCGTGCACATTGATTTTAAAAAATCGAAAATTCATGTTTGCTTGAAATCTTTTTTGTATTTACTTCTTGTACTATTAAATAAGCGAATAAAAACACCAATCAAACCATTGATGCATTGAATCAATGAATATGAAATTCAATGTCAGTTGAATTTTGCTGAAAATCTTCAAAAAAATTAATGTTATTTTTATGATCTTTTAAGTCTTTGACGATCACAACATCTGTCTACTAAAAATATTTGATAATGAATATGAGACATGTTGTCATAATATTGGAAGTGAATTTTTCCTATGATCACATCACTAGCCTTCCTCAAGTTCGCAAACAGACTCAAGCAAAAGCCAATCAAAAGTCTATACTTCTGATTTTTGAGTGTATTTGCAATCACCCTTTGCTTATCGCACTTAGTGTAATTAAACGTCAAAGTTGAGTCCATTTGTGTTCCATTGATGAAACAGTTAATATTTCAGCTAATATTACCTTTCAAAGTATGTTTTGTCTATGCTGAAGACAGTTTTGCGACATATCACAGGATTTTCCATTACTTCAACTGTGTTTCAGCAAGTTTTCACTAGATTTAGTTAAATTAGCGCCGCATCACCAAATTCCTTAATTTTTCGGAGGTTGTGATGAAGCTTAGTGGATATTTAATCACGCTAATATCGTTCAGCACTCACATTGCAACCAGAAGGTAGACGTTTAAAATTCTGAAAAGTTATTGTGTTTAAAAATCTTGGAAATCTTTCCGGTATCGAAATTTTCATGAAAAAATATTTCTTTGATTGTAATAAATTCGCTTTTAAAATTTCATCTTGACTTCAATGTTCGAACAAATTTTTCAAAAAAGTGGCTGCTGCGGGTTAGCTGTGGATCAGTACTAGAAATCTGTAATTACTTTGTTCCAAATATCGATAGACTTTGTTATGAAAAATATTCTTTTTTCAAGAAACTCACAGCATTTTCGGTTTTCTTCGCAAAAAGTCGGCAATCAGGGATTCATTAACTTTCAAATGAATTTTGATATCTCTAACAAAACATAAAAAATCCGTTGCGAAATTTCTCATGACTCGTTTCAGCCTCTGATTGGCTCGACTCGACTGTTTTTTAATGATTTTCTTTACACGTTTTTATTAGCGAAAAAGGCTTTTGAAAGCAAAAGTTTGAATTTCGTTTGTGAAAGAAAGAAATAAAACGAAATGAAAAAGGGCGTTCTTTAATGTTGCAGATTAATGGAATTTATATTAGAGAGACTAGGAATTATTCACATTCTGCCGTGAATGAGACGATTTGAAAACTGCATTTACACGGCTAAATGTAAGTCGTGAGGTTTAATGCCCAAAACTGATTGGAAATAATTTTATATTGTTGCATCTTTAACCTGTTTAGCGGAGTCGGAAAGTCATTTTGTGCAGCATCGTGACGTTGTTTTCGATTTCATTAAAGTGAATTAAAACAGTTTATGAATAATTTTGTTGGTTTTAATTGTTCCGTCCCAGCGAGCGCATCAGCGAGTGTTCAATGAAAGCAGTTCGATGGCTTCGAACAGTTCTTGGAAACAAAGCAGCACTTAATGTCAGCGCGACACAACACGTTTCGTAACCGTAACGAAAACATCCAATCAAAACTGATCTCAAATGAGTTGGAAGACGTTAAGAAGCCAAGAATCGATTTGGAATCCGATCACACAATAGTTCTCACACATTTACCTATTGTAGGTCAATAATGTCACGTTTTATTGGTATAAAAATTGTTAGGTTGCGAGAGCGATCGTGAAATTAATTAAAATTAACTTGCAGTTTAAGCGAGTCTGGAGGCAACAGTAGGACAGCATCTGAAACGAAAGTGAAACTTGCATTAAATTCAGAATTTTTAACTGTTGATAGGAACGGTTGTGTATTTTATGGGCTGATGTTGCTTATAATTTTTCACAATTTCTCTAGTTAAACGTGTGCAAAGCCATGTTAATGAACAAGCGATGACATGAAGAGAGAATGAAGATGTGGGAAGCTTGAAGCATCATCATCAGAAGTTTGAAGCAGTACAAGCGTTTAAATGAAAAAGCTTTGATATTTTACACCTCGATAGTTCCGTTCCATTTTCAGTATTGTTTCAAGTTTAGATGTTTTCACTTTCAGGTAGTTCACAAATAAAACTGTGTAAAAATCAAGCCCTTAAAGAAGCTAAACGACTTAGTTCCATTTTTCACCTGATCCGTCAAAAATTCCTGTCTTTACAAGTACTGACCCACATTCATATTTGTTCCAAAATGTTAAAACATAGATTGCACATTGTATTTAATACACTTTCAATCTCTTTCCACGACCTGTTGAACAAAATGGCTATGAAAATGCTTGCAAAAGCTATTTTCCCATGCTGTACCATAATTAAAATATTTAATGAACACAATGTTGTGGGATCATCGTCAAAAAGCGGAGTATCAGACTGCAATTAACGGGTTCAGCTTCGATTTACTTTACATTCGTCGTTTATTCAGGTCTTGGCGTTGTTAATTTTGCAATTTAGCTTGCAGCAAATCGTTCTATCGAAAAGCGATTTTTATATTTTCAATTATTGGCGATGTTGTGCAATAAATGACTTCATCGATTTAGGGACTGGCCGAGAAATATTGCTTCACCTGCGTCAAATCGTATGTCGGCTCAAAGAATAGACTGGAAAGTCCCTTTGAAATTGATAATCTCGCGGTTTCGATTATTTGTGTGCATATTTAAGGCAATTTTCAATTTTCACCGTGTGAATGGAACACAAAAATATTGCATCAATTTAAAGAGTTACGGCACACCTTTGCTTTTATAAATTTGACTAAAAAATGAGCATTTGGTCGTGCTATCAATTTATAAATGGTGATCATTTCGCTTTCTGTTTGTGTTCAAAGAAGAAAGAAAAAAAAAGAAAAAAACTGTTCAGATGAAATTGTTCAACAATCGAACAAGATTTTTTTCGTCTTGAATTTATTCATGAGAGTTGCTGGTGACTTTGTGTTTGAAGAAAAATAAAACACGGGCTTGATTGTAACTTTGTTGTTAACTCGAAGGAAGGCAGAAATTTATGAAAGCTTTTGGAAGAGATTTTTAGGTTAACTTTTGCTTTGTTTCCCAGTTGAAAATAAATTTTCAATAAAAAAATGTTTTTGTTCATAAACTTAGCATGTTGTTTAACATTCGTTGTTCAATCCTAGTTCAGTTCTAGCCACTGAACCTTTCCCCAAAAATCTATCTGATCACTTTAGACTTAAACAGTTTCAACTTTAAACGATCTCATTAGCTTTTTGATTAACATAATAGCAGGCATAAAATTGGCACTTTGCATAGTTTTCATTCATCCCGTAATAGCGAGCATAAAATGTGGGAAAAGTTTTTTTTGTAATCACAAGTTCACGACGTAAGCAATTTTGGTGTCAAAGTGAGTTAACAAGTGTTAGATTTAAGATCTCAAAGACGCTGATTTGATATTGCCGCGGTTGTTGGGGCAATTTATACAAAATTTTATAAAGTAATCATGACCGCACGGCTTCATGCATGTTTAATGCATCTGGCAAAGTGCAACTCAAGTCAAGCGAGGTGTCTCTATCGAGCTTGTGAATCTGAAAATAATTGAGAAATCATAGACTTAGAGCTGGAAAATATTTATTGGCCACCGTCCAACTGGATAAGCAGACGCACATAAAATTGAATCGTTAGATTTATGACCGGTCGTTTGTATTTTTGATGTTTTGATTTAACGCAACCGATTTTCAACAGATTTTAATTTGCATGAATTTTAAAAAAAAATTGTAGAAAAAACACTAAGTTTTGAAATGGTGCGACCAAACACGAAATCTTCGCGCATCTTTTTTGCGACTAATTCGTGCCGTACAAGAAGAGTTGAGTATCAGGTCAGCGATGCAACAGGATCTGCTGCACATGAATTCTCATTTTCAGTCGATCGCTGCTTAATTTAAACGCCAAAGGGCAATGTTTACGAGTGGAAAGCAATGGGATGATCAGAATTGGGCTTCGGGGCTGGTTGGATGGAAGGTAACGAGTGGTATTTGAGTTTAATTGGATGAAGTACGAATCGTTCAAATGCTGATGATGTTGAATCCGATTTATAAAATCAAATATTCTCAAAGTTCAATTCCTTTAACAAGTTATAAACAATTAGCGAAGTGACGACGTTCTTTACGAAGCCTTACGAAGACTATGTGCTTCAATCGCCGTCTGCACTGGTGCCGAAGGCACCAGAGCAGTACGGAAGACCATTCGGGTCCTACCCTGCCTGATGACGACGTTCTTTACGAACAATCACTTCACTCCGCTACAATAGCAGTTACAATCCGTGCTACAGAAATCCACAACACATATTCTTGGCTGAAATATTAATTGTCAACTCGTGAACAATCGAACACCGATCAACTTTCACTTGTAAATAAATGGCTTGGCGAGGCTCTCTAGGTTGAACACGGAGAAGAGACAAAGAAAACGAAAAGAAATCACGACGAATTTGAAGCTTCTTCGTGGATTTGCTGCTTATTCCACTTCCTGATTTGCACTAATAACTTCATTCTTGACTTCATTAATATTAAGTTATGAGCTTAGGCTGTAAACAGAATCTCATAAACGTCGGAAGCATAGCAAGCGGTTCTTCAGTTGAAATCATGATTCAGTTGACAGCGCTATTTAATAAACGATTTTATAAAATATTTATAAGTTAGCCAACAAAAACAATGTAATTAAATTGTATTTACATTTATTTCCAGAATCATTCAATTGAGGTAAAGATGCATAATAATTGCTTCTTCTCGATTTCAGGCTAACAAGATTCCGTCCGCAAATCACTGTAATTTTCAAGTCGCGCTATTAATGCCACTTAAAAAAGCTTTATAAATGCATCTACAAATGTTGCTGTTGAAGTAATTGAAGGCTTGTAAACTGCCAATGTAATGAGTTTGAGCATAATGACTATTCTTCCAGTGTCGCTCTCTTGCCGCGCGACTTTGAAACTGTCTCAACTCACAGCACATCACAGAATCAAGATATTTGGGATTCTGAACAAGATCAGAAGCGTTGCAGATATGTACTTCATTGATAAGTCACGCAGCGCTGCACAAATGCCAACGAAATCGCAGCTAGGAAATCTGATTTCTAACACATTTCTCGTGCTTGAATCTCAATTCATCTTGATTTCAATTTCATAAAGCGCGTCCTTCGATTTCTATCCACTTCACTCGCGAGCTGGAAAAATGAATCGTGAAGTGTGAATTTATCGTTGAACAGAAGATTTCATCTGATCGAAAACTCATTCGCGATGAAACTGAAATTGAATCGGAGAATGAAAATGTGCAAAACTGATTTTTTTTGCATTGTAGAGTCAGGCCAAGCCAAGCTGCACAGCATAAGCGGAGCAAAAGATAAATTTCACAATCGTAAATGTAAATAAACAAGGCAAGTAATAATCGTTAACCAATAACATTTCATTACAATTAATAAAATAGCGTTTGCGAGAGTTTCTCGAAAGCGCTTAAGAACAACGGATTTGCATACAATGCCAATTAACTGCCGGTTTACAGAATTCTGCCTTCCAAATCACTTCTTTTGGTTAATCTTGATTTCGACTTTTCGAGAATCCGAGATCGAGGTTTGTGCTTCGATTTGAAAGCTTCATCACGATATCGAGTTGACTAGAATTCCACTCTGTGGTAAAAGTAACGCCTTTGTCTGGCGGGGTCGATCTTAGTGTTGGGTCAATGCTGAGGTGTCAACTTTTGGTCGGAAAGTGGTTTGAAGGCTGCGTTCTCGGAATAAATAGTTTTGTAACTAATTCAAGCATGGTTTTGTCAGATTTTAGAGGTTTTATGGGGATGTGGGACTGTTCATCGTCTTTTTTGTAGGTTAAGATCTATTTTTTCATGAAAATGATAAAGAAACAAGCTAAATCAATATAAAACCAAGATTTAAGTGTCCTAACTTCAATTGGAATTTCTATGTTACCTAGCTAACCATCAATCCCAAAAACACCTCAAAAAATCTTTGCGGTCTTTAGTTTTGTTTTCGAAAACAAATCGGAAACTGAACTTTGTGATTTCCTAAGAAAGATTGACGAAACATGATCTCCAAGTTCCAAAAAGCCCGAAACCCCAAAACAAAATTCCTTGTTCAATCGATTATTCTTCAAACTTTCTGCGGCTTTCTAAGTGCGATGGATATCAGATGACAAGACACATGAAAAAATTGCTGAATTTAATTTTGTGGAAATGAAATTAATCCCGCTTCAAAACGGAGTTAGCAATCAGCAGCAGATGGGACTCTCTCGAAAGTTTATTTTTTATTTTTATCGCTCTTGATACCGAGTCGCTCCGTTCCGTTCGTATTTAATGACGTCATTGTGGAAACTTCAGGTGTTTGTTATCGTGTTGGTGAGGAACGCAAATTCAATGACACCCACACAGCAGTTGAAAACCACCAAGCAGACTGCTCGGTTGGCAACAACAACGCCGGGGGGAAGTGCCGGGGAATGACTGGGTGGGATAATTTTTCGTTTCACTTTTACGTTCATATGACGTCATGACGGAAAATTGATTAACATTTTCTTTCCGAGCGGCCGGTATCTCGGTACACAGCTGAATTGTCGGAGTTTTATTGCCGTGCCGATAAATGGTATCATTTGGCTACGTTTACGTTAATTATGGAGCTGCAGAACAAGGATTTCAAATTTCAAGTTTTTTATTTTATTTTCATTTGCTTCGCCGCTTCATTTCAATTTTTTATAATGCTTTAACGACTCACAAATGATGTTGGATGTTTTATGAGGCTTGTCATTTGTCAACGAAGCGAGAAATGAGATCATGCTTGCCGAAAATCGAGTCTCGAATCTGCATAGTCGAAGAAATGTCTGATGCAGATGTGGATTTTGTGTGGCGGAAACCGAGACAAGCGCAAAAAATTTTAGCATCTAAGCACTTAACTAATAAATGTCTGAAATTCGGAGTTTTGCATCAGCAAAAACATCTTCTCAAAACTAATTTCGGGGGTGCTTCTATCTCGCGAGAGACGAATACGCGTATAAGCATATAATTTGCATAATTATTGAACAAATCTCCAAAAATAGCGCGGCCGATGAATCAACCGACTTTGCAATTGGTAATCTCAAGGTGAACTTCTTGCAAAACTCGATTTTATCGGCCGACTTGTCCTTCCTCGTCGTTTTTATGACAAAGTAAATGATAAATTGTAACGTTTTGATCTGTGTGTGGACAATTGGAAAAGATGCCAATAGATTTGTGCCAGATTTAATCTTGGGATTAATTCACATCACAAATTTTGTGGGTGGTTTTTGAAGCAAGGTTTGTTGAATTTTTAATTACGTTGGTGAAAAAAGTAAAAAGGTATAAAAAATGCATCTACTCGAACTTATGTTTAAAGGATTTGAACCTGGGAACAACGCTTTGATTAAACAAAAATCTCAAGTAAGCTTCATATATAAATATCGGTAGATACAAGTTTTAACAGATTTTTGACTGTATTCACAAGAAATCGAACCATCACTTCGGAAATTTGAGTGAAAAAACTGTTCACTGGTCATTAATGTTATTTCTATATGACCAAGTAAAAAAGTTGAACTTCCAAGTAAAATAAGTTGAATAATATCTCGTTTCCCACTAAACGAAGTTCCACCTTGCTCAATCTCCATCACAAGCATCTCCCAGCTGACGTAGAACAGCACGCAAGCAATCAGAACGACCACTAATCATCATTTCCGCCTTCAGAAGCACGTCATTGTCAACTAAATAAGCTGTCACTTGCCTTCTTAGCCGTTCACTCCGCTGTTAAGTGGCCGAATGAAAAGAAATCTCCGAAGACACCAAGCCAAGCTAGTAACGTTGCAAAATGTGATTGTTTATCGATTTCTAAACTTACATAAGTCTCCATATTTTCCAGCTAGAAGAGCGAGAAAAAGAAAAAGAAAATTTTCACTTGAAGTGAAAAAATATCATAAATAATTTGTACAATATTTAATAAGTCACGACGATAAAAAAATTTCTGTACTATATTCCATTGCATTTATTAAAATAATGTTCCAGCTCATAGCCTCAATGGTTTGCATTTAAATTTTTTTCAAATAAATCACTTGCTTGGTTTTTGAGAAGAAAAACCCTCCGTAACCAATCATTATGCATCTGAATAATTTTTAATTTTTACCTTTTTATTTATTCTGCAAGTTTCCAGCGAGAGTCTTGTGTTTGTTCAGCGCCAGAGATTTATGTTCCGGTGGAAATATTCGAAACTCTTTTCTAGTTTTCCTTTTCCACCCTTCGAAACGTCATGAAAAAGTTTTCCAGCGCCCGAAAGGAAATTGCCGTGCATGAATGTCCTTGACGAGAGCTTAAAATGCAAGTGTAACTTTTTGCTTACCTTTGGCGCGGAAATTTATGGTTCCCTGAAATAGCGATCCACATTCGAGCGTTCGAAGTAAAACCCTCGCATGGCTGCATACTCACTCATGTCATAATTGATCGTCAAAATTTCAAAATGTTGTATAATGACAGTTGAGAATGGTCGGACTGCATACATTCTAGTTCGGACTGCATACATTCCTTATTAGTTATGCTACACTTTGAAATTTTCTTGTTGCCGCTAGAACACTTTGGTGACGTTGCGAACTGGAGAAACTTTGTGGCACTCATTACGCAATAGATTTGATCGAAAAATCAATTCTTCTCAACACACACGCTGGCAACAACTAGCCTTTCCTTAATGAACCTGAACAGGTGCGCATGTCCCGTGAACGTGAAAAATCAGACAAAAACAAGGAAATTTATTTTTTAATCGACCAGGAAAATTCTGAACGAGAAATTTCCTTCCGCTTTCTGCCAATGATGATTGATTGGCACGTGAAATGCACCGAAAACCCTCCGAAATCAATTGCCGGTTGTCGAGCGGACCTGTTGCGATAAGAGAAGATGATGATTTGTGATACGCTTTAACTTTACCGTAGCGACAGCGTGCAGCCCACGATGCAGAGTCAACATTGACGTCACTGATAATCGGTTACATTAAAGTAAGGCTTCTCGGTGGTGCTCAGCGAGCAGCAAAGCTTATGCATCGAGAGTTATATGATCAGAAACGTGAATATATCATGAGAGCATAACCAGCCGCTCTCTCGCGGCGCTCACGAAACCTACACAAAACACCGCTACACCGACGATTGCGAATGAAGCTTTTTTCTGGTATTGTAACGGATCGATGACGCCACGACATGCGGCTCTCCGGAACATGCTCTGCACAACAGAAAATAATACGGCGAATCAATGACGTCATGGATGGATCGAGAGAGAAGTGAGAGTGATGCCACGGCTCTCAGCGAAGAAGGCATCGTCGAAGGAAGAAAAATAATATAGTCGCATAAAACTCGGGCGATAACTTTTAGTATGTTTTTATATTTCGTGATATTCGGACGCTTTGAGCTGATCTCGTCGCTCGTCGCATCTCTCCAACACACAAACTGTAGTTTTAATTCAAAAAGCTTTCTGGTAATAGCTTGTGTATCATAGACCGTTTGCAATTATCTCGTGGAAATCGAAATATTTCAAGGAATACGGACAGTGTTGAGTGCCCGGTGACAAAGAAAAACAAAAAAAGCTTTAAGGACATTCGAAGTGTCGTCAGTGTCGAACAAGAAAAATCAGAAATCGACATTCAAATAGAAATAAATAGAAAACTGGTTGGAACAAATCGTGCTGGAGGAAGAACTCAGTGAGAAGCACCAGTCTAGGGTGTCATCCCCTTCATCAGGTGTTTAAAAATATGCCAAACGTTTATCTGTGTTACTGAATGTGTTGCATTGATTTTTGTTTCTCGATTGTCCATTTCCGAGCACATTGAATGCATGCAAGCTTTTATTTTGGATATTAAAATCGACTCAAGAAGTCACAAAGCGCTGTTGTCGGCTGCTTCTTTAATGGAAACTGTAGGCTGAGAAAAGTTGCGGACATGCGAACGCAACTGGCTCCTTTAATTGTTGTGAAGCAAGAATTTCCAGACTTTCGCACGAGTCTCATTGGCAGTGGACGTGAAGAAGAGAACAACAATGATTTTCCCAACATTAAGAGCGAAAATGATTGTAACAACAATCAGCCCGAGGATTTGAATCAATTTACGAGAAAAAGTAAGAAAAATTCTTCTTTTTTGAATGATCCACTAACAATTATCAACTAAGGCATTCATTCTAACACCAAACCTCTAATTTAAAACCTAGAGTTATGCAACTAATTGTCTTACGCTCCCGTCGATTTATTTCTCGCAATAATGATTGAAGAACAAAAATAAATTAAATTAGACGTAAAAATAGAAGTGGACACATGCAAATGCACTTTTTTGATTCCTTTTTCGATTCTTAAACGAACAGAATGAGAATAAAAATGGTTTTTGGCTACGTTTCAAATGAAACATTTATGTTGCGACGCTAATGCACGTCAATATGACTAAGACAACCGTTTCGGGAAGTAACTGAGAACATTTTAAATCTCGCGACTTATCGGAAGCGCGATGTTTTAGTCTTCGCACTCAAACGAGTTTCACAAAGTGCGAAGCGTAATTAAGGAGACGATGCAATCGTGGATTTTAGTGGGGGCGAGTTACAGTGATTGAAACTTTTTATTAAATATTTTTTTTTCATTTACATTACCGTTGGATTAAGCAAGATTCGAGCTCATTTTTTTCAATTTTCTACTTTGTTTTAAACCTCAAACAAACTATGATCCAATCTAACTTGTACTTTAACTCCGCAAAACTTCCAATTTGTCCAACAACTCATGTCAATTCCAACCCATCCCCATTCACAACGATAAAAGTGTCGTTGCAATGGATTCATGAAGCATCGCAAAATGCATTTAAAAACTCTCGAAAAAATGAAACTGTCGTTTTGGATTGCATACAAATCGGCACGAGATTTTTATTAATAGCTTTAGACATGTATTTTCTTCGTACCAATTAATTATGAAAAAATCTCAGTTTAAAAACACAAAATTTAGAGAGAAGCCAATTGCAAGGAATAAAAGAAGAAAAAACTGTTTATTGCGAAGTGAACACGGCTTGATGCCCCCAACTGTGATTATCCAGTCACCATCTGCTGCCGAGTGACTGCATGCCACTTGTTTTCTCGACGCTGTTTTCCAATTCTTTTCATGCTCATCTTTTGTCGGACAGAACTGTGACGATTATCCACAACGTGATTGCCGAAAAAATGGTTTTTAAAATATATTTTCTTCAATTATTAAAATGTGGATTTAGCAGAAAGAAATTTCACAAATAACATCGAGGATGAGCAGAAACAATTTCTCGTGCATTCGCAAACCTTGTCCTGTTGACCTGAAGATCAATAAAAAGAAGTTATTCGCGCCATTTATTCGTGAAACGAGAAAAAGTTGAATTAAAACTTGCAAGTCGAAAAACAATCGAAAGCGAATTACTGAAATTTTGATGAAAAAACAGCTGTTCGGCAGCGGCTTCAACCTCTCAAGTTCATTGCTATGAAAATTTCATGAGAACTTTTTCAATCAATTTTCCGTCATGACGTCATATGAACGTAAAAGCGAAGAGAATGTGCTCGTGCCCAGTCATCCTCCGGTCTCAGCTTCGTCGGCGTGTGTCGTTGTTGTTGCCGACCGAGCAGTCTGCCTGGTGGTGGAAACGCTGTGTGGGTGTCATTGAGTTTCCTACCAACACGATAGCAACACCTGAAGAACAAGAATTTTCTGCTAGTGACGTCATGAAGTACGAATGAAACGGAGCGACTCGGTATCAAGAGCGATAAAGATAAAAAGTTTCATTTTCTCATTGTGGGAAAATTGCTTCCTATCAAAGCATATGAAGGAAGCGTATAGAAGCAGCCCCCGCGATGCCAAGCAAGGGCAAAAATCGATGAGGTTTCATTTTTCACAAATCAACGACGTCATGAGAACTTCTCGCTCGAGTTTATGAATGAAAGGCAGATGAAAATAATGCGCCGAATCGGGAAAGTTTCGAAAGAATCGAAGCGGAAATCGGCTACCGGTGGATAAATAATTAAGTTCTAAGGTGAATTTGAAGCAAACACTAGAATTTGAAGCAAACATCAAGACGTAACAAATTTCCAAGACTTTCTACCCACAAGTTTAGCTCTGCCTGCTTCCTTGTTCAATTCTTCTTCTTTTCCCTTCGTATTTGTTTCAAAAGCTCATTAAAATTCCTTGAGATCCGATCCGTGCACAACTCGGTTCAATAAAAAAATTATGCAATCCCAAATAACCATAAATTCACATACGTTTAATGGACTTGCCGAAAAACAAGTCGAAAAAAATATTAAAAGATGATTTGTTCGCGTCTTGCGGGTCGTCATTGCGTACACTCATTTCGAAGTGTCCAAAATATCCCGTGTGCGTTTTGTTTTCCCATCACTCCATCTATTCATTGAACCATTGAAAGTAACAATCCACAAATTGGTCATTAAATGAGCATTCAATTTTTCTGTTCATCTCATAAGTGTGTCGGTCTATGTCTGCATGCTAATGTGATCATAAAAAATTATAAACATTTTTGACTTCACTTCTTGTTGTTGTTGCTTCATCGGCGACTCCTATTTTGATTGGGCAATAATGCGGAGTCAATTTTCGGGGTCTACGGGTGGCCATAGCGGCACCCTGCAGTTGCCTTTTGTCCTAAATCATGCGAAGCTTCCTTTGTTCAAGAGTCAACTCGACGTTGATCCACATAACCCTTCACCCGCGGTCCCTGCAAACCTGTAACAAGATGAGAAGCAAGAAGCACCGTCAAAAAATCAATAAGAGGAAATATAAACTCCTTGATTGAGTGCTAATTAAACATCATGAGTGAACCATCGCAATTTGTTTCATGTTCGACTTCCATTGACTCGAATCTCGAACTGCACTTAGCGCAGATTTTTCGGCTCTTTCTGCCTTCTTGTAAGTGATTCCCAAATTATTTCTTTATATGTCATTATTTTCAACACTTCCATTCAAGTGCCTATCATTGAACTTTAGAGGCCCGTCACTGCATGGCCTGCCGGAGTCTGACCGCATTAAGAGATTTTTGATGTACGGCTTCACATCTCTAATTAACCATAATGACAACAAAATTCATTGTTCAATGAAATACTTGCTAATTCGCATGTTGTTTTTTGATGTACGGGTCCGGGACGTCCTTGAAGATCCATCTCACACGAGTGCTTGCGAAAAAGAAGAAAAAAAACTATTCTATAAAAGGAAAAGTTCATAACTCATAAAAACTTGAATTAATTCACTTAAGCTTAGCGTTAAGATCGATTTAACGCCATGCTCTGGGACATGGAACGGCACTACACATTTTCTCTTTTGTTGAGAAGGCGCAGCATCACAATTTAATAGTACCAGTCAGCCACAGCTGAAAATCTCATCGTGAGAAATTAAATACAAGCCGTGATGCAATAAAAAAAAGATCGCTAAAGAACCATTTTTGAAGGCGTCTGTGAGAAAATTCAATCTGCTCGTTTACTATAATAACAATTTGGAACATAAATTCCTGCAAATGATCTCTCAATTAAAATTGGAAAACAATTGAATCTGGTTTGGGCCAGTCAAGCGTCAAGTTTAGGTCAAGGTTCGGTTCCTAATTCTAATTGAATCGACTCGATGCAAGCCGTCAATTATCATTCGATGAGTTGCAGAAGTTGCTAATGCATCAATTTAATCAAGTTCCTGGTTTGAATTCACAAAAACAGATCGAAATTCCCAAGAAACACACATAAAATCCAGACTCAATAAAACCAAAACTCACGAAAAAAAGCTGCAAAGCCGGGTTTGGCGATCCACGTTTTCATGTCTTCGAAATAAAGTTTATTGGACAATCTTCGGATTACTTCTTCTCCTCCGCACGTCGTTCGTCGTCTTCACCAGTCATCGAAACTTGTTTCTCTTAAAGTTGTTGGTCATCTCTTTGGCCTAGTGTTTGCTTACATACAGTCACGCATATATAAGAAGATTAACCCGAAGATTATATATCGAGTTTATTAGGCAAACCACTTTCGATTTCAACGGTGTTTTGCAAATTGAATCTGCAGCTTCTTCATATAAAGTCTCAGTTTTTGAAACTCTCAGATGACCTAGCCGAATTTCAGCGCGATCCCCGGCTAATTTATCTAACGAATCAAAGATTTTATGACAATGCCGAGTCTTCCGAACAAATTTGGCGTCTTCAGAATTGCTGCTTGCATAATTTACGAGTGATTGGTGATGTCTGCGACTTAAATAATTTTCTAGCCATTCTCGCAAAAGTTCTGGTTCGTGGTGGACAGACATGATCGCTGCTACTGCTGCTCCTTTTTCTGTTTTCGCAATCGCTTTGTTTGCCTGCAGAAGCGGATTTTGTGATCGAATCAGTCTGAAAATAGAGAAGTTTTTCAAAAAACGCTGATCCAAAGCAACTAATTTTCTATTCAACACAAAGAGTGTAGATTGACTCCGTCAAATAAAAGCTGAAAATTTGACGAAATGATTGATGACATAACAATTTGGAATCTCTTTTGTGTCTAATGATCTCACTGGAGTTCGAAGCTCAATGTCCCGGGCTTTCTTATTTTTTTCGCGTGAATCCCCAAGGAAAAATTTGTGGTTTAATGTGATTTTTGCGCAATTACTTAAATCGTCTTTTTCACTTCCAAAAATAATGATCGCGACGAGTGACCAAAAAACAGTGCCTGTGAAGATCTATTACTACCTGCGTACTTTGATGACAGTTTAAAGCCTTAGAGATGTCAATTATTGGGACTTGTCGGCGCGATCTTCTTGCGTGCAAAATCTCTTCGGCCGAAGAAAGCAATTCCCAAAAAATAATTGCATAACGTACACGAAAAAAATCATTTTCAACAAAGCAAAATATTCATGGCAACAAAAGGAGTATCTTAAGCACACCTTCACGAGAAGAGAAAGATAGACTGACTATTGAAAGCAAATAAACTACAACTATTGAGAGATTTACGGTTTATAAATAAATTACTTTGTAGTGACGATAATGCTGCGCGATCTCAGCTCAAGAGCTATTAAACTCCTTTTTTTGTTGTAATTACTTAATGTGTTCATGACTTGGGGGACGTTAGGACGGCATGTCGGAGACGTTTTTTGAGAGAATTGAAGCATAGAAATGTAAAAAAAAAATTCCTTGATCAGATTTTGGTGGGATTCGAACATTAAAATGTTTAAAAGGGAAAAAAGTCTGTATTTTAATCGTTTAGGTTCAATAAAACTTTGTTAAATTGACCTGAACCCCTTAACTAAATAAAATCCAGCTTAACAAGCTTCTTAAGTTACAAACAGACTTCC
>JPYR01000121.1:116607-152833 GCA_000775305.1 Belgica antarctica | reverse complement strand
AACGGGTGTCGTGGTTCAGAATCTCAGTGCGTATTTATTGGTAAATGATCCTACATGCCTTCAAAAAAAATTGGTGAATTCCCAGCTTAAACGTCATCTTTTCATGGTAAAATTCATGGTTGTGGTCTTCAATCTTATCGAAATTTTGACTAAAAAAATTTACACGTTTGCGTTGTTCTAAATGCGTTTTGAAGTGTTCTGAAAAGAATTCACTTCTGAACTCGCTGAAATGTTGAAGTAAACTAAAAATTATGGAAGCGATTGTGATAATACGAAAAACTTTTATTACTAACCAAGTGAAATTCTGAAGCTAAAATCTGAAAATGCGGTCACTGTAAGTCTACTGCGAATGAATTCATTTTTAAACAAGGTTTTCCATGCTTGAAGATCTTGAAATGTCATGTTTAGTGTAAATTCTTCGCTTCTTTTTAATTACTGGGTAAAGTGGCACTGTCAACACTCCGCAATGATTTCCGCGGTTTCTGGCCAGTCTGAAGTATCCGTTTTCACCCCATTTAGTGCCAAACGAGTTCTTGATGATCCAAAAGTCCTGACCGCCTTCACTGCCATAGCCAACAAGCAAAACTCCATGGTTGATTTCGTCAGTGCAGTCTTTCTCGTAGTAAATTCCACTCGAGTACCGCATGAACGATTCATACTTGATGTCAACAGCAACGGCAATTGGACCAACTTTCACTAGCGCTTTTTCCAACGCCAAATCTTCATCTTCGGCTGCAACATATCCGTAGCCAACGATTTCGTCTTGAAGTCTTTTTTCCACTTTCCTGCATTGGCCAACGACGCCTTCATAAGGATACGAAGCATCTAAACTGATTCCGTTGTCCTTCACATATTCGAACACCTTAAAAGTTGTTCCACCAGTGCACTTGAATGTCAAATAACTTTCTTCAGGACAATCAACGATCTCTTGCACTGAAAGGTCGACCAGTTCGCCCCTTTTGATGAACCAACGACTCTCGATAGCAGCGATTGCAGACACTGCGTAACAGGAGCCGCAGAACTTTTGATCTTTCACTCTTGTCACCGCCCCGCGATCTCGCCAGTCGAACGAAGCTGGCAAGTCTGCGCCAACAAATTTGGTTGGGTCGAAGATTGACACAGGTCTGAACTTTAAATCTTTCGTCTTTTCTTTGTAAATTTCTCTGAGGGAATCGTTTAGAGTGTACATTTCAGCAAATTCAGTGAAAGGCATGTCACTAAACTGGTTGATTCCCATCTTGAATGTCGCCCTGCCACGACGGAACTCGTAGTTGTGGTACGAAATCGTTTTCAGGCTTTGCCAGAATTTTTTTTCTCGCTTTTGTTCTTCGAGTGATGTGCCGTAGCTTTTCGGAAAGTCGTTTCGAAAGTTCCGCCAGTACCTCGCACGTGTACCTGCCAGCGACTCGCCCGACGAACCTTTCACCATCACAAAAGCCACCAAAACGAGGGCGAACGAAGCGTTCATTGTTAGAATCGCTTTCTGGCACATCTAAACGCGCTGAAAGGCAGTAAAAAACTGAAAGTGATCAAAACGGAGTCAGAAACTCTTTTGATAAGGCTCAAACAGTAAAATCTTTTATTCGTTATCTTTTGGCTCGACAGAAAACTCAACAAAAAAAATTTAAAATGTCTTATCGCACTGAATTCAAACGGATTCACTCCAAATGCGGGAGCCAGTACTTGGCGCCGATTCCGCAGTGATTGTTCCGGTTTCTAGCGATGCGCATGAAGCCTCCTTCGCCCCAGTCCGAGCTCATCGAGTTCTCGATGATCCAGAAGTCCTTGCCGTTGTCAGATCCGTAGCCGATGATCACGACCGCGTGGTTTGACGCTTGCGTGCATTTCGGCTCGTAGTAGATGCCTTTTCCGTAGCGCATGAAAGACTCGTGGTTGATGTCCATTGTGGTGACGACTGGGCCGACTGTGCTGATGACTTTCTTGAGCAATTCCTCGTCGCTTGACGAACTTTGGTAGACTTTCTTCACACCATGTTCGACAGATCCCGAGGCAGTTTCAATCCAGCAGCCAGGGCCCGGCTTTTGAAGGTAATCGTATCCGATTGAGAGGTTCTTTCTGTTTAAAATGTAGTCGAACGACTGCCAAACTGAGCCGCCATTGCAGCCGGCGTCGTTCACACAGTCAATGATTTCCTGAGGTGAGAATGAAAGTTGATCGCCTGATCTGATCAGACGGTGCATTTCCACAGCGCTGAGAACGGCCATTGCGTACGACGCGGTGCAAACTCCTTGCTCTCTCACGTCATGCACAATGCCTTTCTTACGCCAATCGAAGCTCTTCGGAGCTTTGTTTCTGTTTGTCGGCTTCAACGTGAACTTCTCGACGGTATTTGGAGTGTCGACGGGGACTTCAAAGATCGACTTTGACCAGTCCTCGAAAGATTTGTCCATGAAGGTGTTCGCGTCCCATTCGAAAGTCAAGTTTGGTTCTTCGTCGCTGTGTTTCAAATACGCGCGTATGTTGCGTATATAATTTCTAAAGCGTTGTTCTTCCTCGAAAGGGCAGTTTACCAGGTACGTTCTGTTACGATCGATCTGAAATGCCGTTTCAAATCAGCAAACGTTCAAAATTGGGCGTCCTTTCGAGCTTACCTTGTAGATTTCCCAGCCAGTATGAATTTGTCTCTTTGCGCTGGTTGATCCGACCTGGAGCACGAGGAACACGACGGCAAACGACAGTAACACGTTCATCTTGGACAGCAGTTGAACACAGAATGACGCCGCTCGGTGCGCAGCGGCTTGATAAAGGGACAAAGAACAAAAGAAACTTCCAGTGAGAGCGGCGATGAGAAAACTTCGGGGTTTGTACAGAAGTTGCGACAATATGTTTGCTACTTAAGTATCTTGTGATGACTTCGAACTTGTCATTTACAGTGGAGAAAAGAAATTTTGTGAGAAATTTTTCTTTTATTTTCCCGGTGACATCACTGAATAGCCCCCAAAAGCTGGGATGAGAGAAAATCGAGCTATCGGTTCTTGCAGAGACTCCAACCAACAGCGACACTGAACCTTGACCAACTTTTCTGACTTCCGATTAGAAAAACACCTTAATTCTCACACTTTCGTTTATTCAATTGTAAGTCATGTACTGCGGTGTTGAATTGAACTTTGCGTAGCTTTTGATGACTTTTTCCACCGCATCGAGAAAATCCTTCTCAGTCGCGATTTTTCTTCTTGCGCGGATGGCGAACATTCCAGCTTCGGTGCAAACCGATCGGATTTCAGCTCCGGTTGCGTTGGGGCACAGACGAGCTAGCAATTCGAAGCGAATGCTGCGTTCGATGGACATCGGGTTGGCGTGGACTTTGAAGATGTGTGTGCG
This sequence comes from Belgica antarctica, assembly GCA_000775305.1. Classification (NCBI taxonomy): domain Eukaryota; kingdom Metazoa; phylum Arthropoda; class Insecta; order Diptera; family Chironomidae; genus Belgica; species Belgica antarctica. Next base: position 149,491 of record JPYR01000121.1, on the reverse strand, counting down.
GCCTTCGAGGTCGGGCAAACCAAACTCGATTCGTCGGTCCAAGCGACCGGGGCGGATCAAAGCTGGATCAAGGATGTCGGGGCGGTTTGTGGCCATAATAACTTTGATGTTTCCGCGTGGGTCGAATCCGTCAAGCTGATTTATCAATTCCAGCATAGTTCGCTGTACTTCGTTGTCACTTCCGGCACCGTCGTCAAATCTAACACCACCGATCGCGTCGACTTCATCAAAGAACACTATGCAAGCCTTCTTCGTCTTCGCCAACTCGAAAAGCTCGCGCACCATCCTAGCGCCTTCGCCGATGTATTTCTGAACTAGTTCTGAACCGATGACTCTGATGAAACAAGCGTCGGTGCGGTTGGCGACAGCCCTCGCGCAAAGAGTTTTTCCAGTTCCGGGCTAAAATCTTTCAATTTTTAATTGTCGCTCAAGAATTTGATGCAAAAACTCACCGGTCCATAGAGAAGAACACCTTTAGGTGGTTCAATACCTAAAGCGACGTATTTTTCAGGCTGTTGAATTATTTAAATTACTTTTAATCAAGTTCAAATTCAAAAATGCTATTACGTGAAGCAGCGGAGTCTCGACAATTTCACGAAGTTTCGCGATTTCTTCTTTGCAGCCGCCGATGTCGGAATAAGTGATATCTGGTTTTTCATCCAGTTGCATCGCTGTTACACTCGGGTCAATCTTCGGTGGCAGTGGAAGGTGAATTTGATATTTAACGCGATCAACAGCGACGCGCATTCCTTCTTCGATGTCAGTCGATGCCACGGTGTCTGCGAGGTTCACGACAAACTTTGCGTATTGCTTGACATTGATTACGTATTTCGGATCGTCAGTGTCGGCGTTGATAATTTTTGTGCAACGAGCGACTTGAAGCGGCTGCTCATTCTGCAAAGCTTGTTTATCAGCAGCCAGATCCCAAAGCGCCGGGCTTGCTAGACCAGAATCACTCGCAGTGATGCCGGAAATCTCGTTGATGCGTTTCAAAATCGCGTTGATGTCTTGTTCAGCTTTTTTGATTGATTCGTCATAACAGCCACGTCCCTGAGAAGATTTGGAATCACAATATTGTCTAGAGAAAATGAAAAATATTTACATAGTTCTTCATTATATCGATTTCTTCTTCTTCAAGAACTGGAAAAGAATTTTCGAGAGTTTCAAGATTTCTTGAGAGTAGAAGTCATTAAAAACCTTTGTGGATCATATCTTCTTCATTGATTTTAAGTTCTTTTAACATTTTTTCTGCCATGTTTCTACAATTTTAACTTGTTTTCTCTTTAGTAAACTTTTAAAGACTGCGCAGCTTCGTTGAAGAAAACAAAAATTCCCAGAAAGTTTGATCAAGTGTTTTGGCTTATTGACTAACATTGATCAGGCCTCAAGTTGATGTGATGTCTTCAGTAGACAAAACTATCATAAACTCAACAAACTTTGACAAGGTAACTCATCTTTGCTATTTGCTGCGTTTTGAGTTATCACAATTGTCACTAAAAACCGTTGGCACGTGCTGCTTTGAAACCAGCTTAGCTTCAACGCCAAATCAAACTCCGATTCAATCAAACTCCAAGTTTCAAAACAAATCAAACCAAAACAAATTCAAATGCAAGCTACGACCGCAAAGACGCCAGAACTGACTGAAAGTCAATGTCCATTCCATGCTGAACGAACCGGAGAGGTGCGAGAAGTCGGAGGACAAGCTGTTTGGTCACTCTCGTCATGCAAACCAGGTAAAATTGATTTCGGTGAAAATTTTGTGCAATCTCGGTGATTCCGGCTTACTGAGATGCTGTTATTTAATTATGGCACACCAAAGAAGTGCAGCACTGCAGGCTCTTCAGTGCTCTTACATCCATCATTTGTCTTAACATTTCCAACTCAATTTTAGGATTCGGAGTGGAACAGCTTCGAGACAACTCGATGGAGACTTACTGGCAGTCCGATGGCCAGCTGCCTCACTTGGTAAACATTCAGTTCTCACGCAAGACCACCATCAGCCAGATCTTCATCTACAGCGACTACAAGCTCGACGAATCCTACACGCCGTCACGAATTTCCATCCGCTGCGGAACTCACTTCAACGACCTGAACGAGATCGAAATCATTGACTTGTGTGAGCCATCGGGCTGGATCGTCGTTCCAGTCAAGAACATCCGCGAGAACCCGATTCGCACCTTCATGATACAAATTGCAGTCATCAGCAACCACCAGAACGGCAGAGACACGCACATGCGACAGATCCGAGTCCACTCGCCAGTCGAGACTAAGAAAAACTTGGCACTGGAGAAGATCAGCGAGTTCTCTACCGTGGACTTCCAGAAGTATGCTACGATCCGATAGAGAGACTAATATTTACAAAACTATATCAAGGCTGAAATAAATTTTTGTTAAGTGAAACGAGATTTTCTTCACTGGGATGGTTCGGATGGTCACCAATAGCAAATTCGATTCAATTGTCTTCCTTTATTGTCACTTTTCATCATTCTCTCACAAAATCCTTTCAGTCTCAATTCAATCTCCAGCCACAACAGTTCGCGATGATTTTAAATCGCTTTACATGCTTAATTTATCTCGTTTTAAGTGTTTGTCATGTCTCGTCGACCGACATATCAGTGCTCAAGGAACACTTCATCGTGAATATTCAGGAAGAAACGCGGTTAATTGCGTCAGCAAAGTTAACCGAAGACATCGAAGACTCCATCAACTTGAAAATCGAGGGATTTCTGGAGTTGATCAATGAAGACGGCGGCCAAGGACGTGTCCGACGTGACACCTACGATCTTTTGCTGAATGAAAAAAGTGAGTCGAGTTGGAATTCAGACATTTTATTGCGCACCACGTGTTTCGCTTCAGTCAAAGCCAAAAAGCTCCATTTTCATGTTAGCCGACTGGTGTGCGTCTAGATACTTGAAGAACTGCCCGTTATCCATTTTCACGTCTTCACCGTCATTCCCGTTGCCCGTTAAAATCTCTTCAAAGCCGGAAAATCGTAGAAAATCTTCTTCGATGCCCGTTTCGACCTTCACGATTTTTATTTTTTGCCACTGCCAACTTTTTATAGTGCGCACGACTTCATCGACGTTATCTGCTAAACCCTCGAAGCAAATGATTCCGGGCTTGCCAGGCCACATAAAGCCACTCAGCTGATGGTTCCTGCATAGCTTTACAATGTTCTGTCGCTTTATCTTGCTGTAAATGTGATGCGACCAGATCCAAGCGCGCTCTAGCTTCGTTGAAACGATTTCTTCTACCTTCTTGGTAATCTCGGGTGCGTTCGCGTTTGCTATCTCATCAAGGTTGTCTTGCAGCCAGCTGATTACTTGGAATATGTAAGGATCTGTTTTGTCAACTTCCATCTCGATGAAGTTATCAATTGCGCGCTTGACCAGCGTTTCTTGGTTCTTGGACAATGTGTCAGTGCGAATTGTCAGCATCGGCAGCTCGTGCGATGGGTAAAGCTGGCCCAGCATGACACTCAACTCCATCTTGACTTTCTCAGTCACTTGAATCTTGATACGGAAATCCAATTTCTCGCTTATCGTTGATCGATTGCCGCTGAGAAAGCTTTGAATGTCGTCGACCAGGTACGGATTGTCGCTCCGGAACTCTCCCGGCATCGAGTAAATTGACTTTAGCATCTCATACTCTTCCAACTGCTTACGCAAGCTTTCACGAAGAAGCACCAATTGAAGCATTTCTATCTTGGAAGTCATTTCTGGAATAGAATAGAAAATAAATTCGCTAGTTTTTATTCAATTTTTAATTTTTAGCACCCGACGTGTACATTTTGAAAGGCTTTCAGAGCCAAGGATTCGTTCCAGTCAACTTTCCAGAAGACATTTGCATGTTCCAAGTCAACCAGAAGAAGTTTGCAGTGACTTTAACATACGGAAAGATTAAAAATGGAACGTCAAGAACAGCTGAAAGCACGCCTATCAACACGGTTACGATTTTCTACCGTGAAAACGGAAGTTTCCGGAAGATCCACGAATATCAGTCGAGTTTTACAACAAAAATCGATTGCCGGGCTAACAAAGAAGCTGGTTTTGTTGCTGTCGTGAACACATTGACCGACTTTTGCATCAAAGACTCTGACGATCTGATCAACCACGGATCGTTCGTGCTTCGCGTCAAACCCCAAGAAACTGGAGACCCAAAGGTTGACTTGTTCCAGAAGTTCGCGGTTAAAAATCAAAACGGCGTCAGCTTTGGAGTTCATGGAAGGAATTTTTACGTGATTTACTCGTACAACACCTTCGCCGATTCACCACTGAACGTTTGTACAATCTACGAGCTCGGCTCGATGACATTTTCCCCGATGGACGAGTTGCCATGTCAAAATGCTAGAGTTATCGAGATTTTCTCAGTCAACCACTTCATGATGGTGCTTATCGGCAACTACAGAGAGAACAACGGCACCACAAACGCTTTCTCGTCAATCATGCGCTACGATTTGAATCAGAAAAAGTTCATCGAGCATCAGAAGATCTTCACGAACGCAATCGTCGAAGGAAAATATTTTTTCCTGGATCATCAGAACCAGCGCCAACATTTCCTGTTCATCGGCAACTCATTCGAGATCAACGAGTTTGGCGTGATTGACTCCGACGTTCCCTCGATGATCTACAAGCAAGTCAACGGGTTCTTCATACCGATGCAAGCAATCAATATCCGGCATGTGCAGTCGGTGCTGCCAATTCTTGTGAGTTTGAAATTTTCAATTTTAAGATTATTTTTTTATAGATTATCTCTTGTTTTAGGGCAAGAACAGCGAATTCCATCTTCTTATCGCCAGCGAACACAGCGAAGTTCAAATTTATTTCTATGACGGCTGGAAGTTCCACGAATCGCCACTCGATTTCACAGGTGATGCCTTCAGTTCTGGTGTAATTGCGATGCGTTCTTATGACGACATTATCAACGGAACAACGGCGATTGGTGAGAACAGTTTTGAAAATTAACCGCAAACTGATTTGAAATTAATTTATTTTTTAGTAATTTCCAACCGCGAATCCTTTGAACCGACTTCAAACGTCTACACTCCAATCTACACCATGAAGAACGACCCGTCCAAGCTCAAATCAAGCATCGCAAATTGGTGTGAAAATGCAATCGAGCGATTGGAGAACTTTGACGTCGATCAGACCGAGAAAATTCTGAAGAATTCTTTGGATCTAGCTGATCCGACGAACACACACGCGAATTTCATGGGAAATTTGTTTGTGAAAAATTCGACGATTGGGAAGATTATGACGAAGAAGCTCAAAGGTACGAAAGTGTCCTTTGACGAAAAAACCGCAAAAAGATTCAACGCGCTCGTCGATCGAGTGGAAAAACTCGAAATCGCCGCCAGTCACGTCATGAACAAAGTTCGCTTCACTAAAGCCACTCAAAGGATGCGTCGCCAGGCGAAACCTCCAATGCTGGTGAAAAACTTAGTCGTCACTGGTCCAATCATTGCTGAAACCATCAACGGCCGGCCAATCGCCGATCTCGTCTACAGTTCAAATCAAAAGAACAAAAACTTGAAGGACATCGTTGCGAGAGAAATTTTGTTCACGAAAGAAATTTTCGTCAACGGAAAAGTCGATGGAGTCGAGATCGCTGAAGACAACGTCATTCTAGACCGTCCAATGCAAGTTCTCCGTTCGATGAAGCTTGAAAGCTTGTCAGCGAAGTCAATTTCAGACGTTGTGAAAGTGAACTCGATTCCATTCCCCGAGTTCTTCAATTTGTTGCGTCGAAAAGTTGACAAAAAGATTCCAAACAACATCGAAAACCTGACGGTCGAGTCAGCGCAGCTTCGGAAGCTCTTGAACGGCCGCAACTTCTCTGCAATCGCGGAGAATTCTTTGAAGATCACTGGCGACCAAGTTATCACCGGTCCAATGAAGATTGGAAACCTCACAGCCAATCGAATCATGTTTCAAAAGCCTCTTCGCGATCAGAAAATTTCGGGCGTGGCTCTGTCGTCGCTCATCAACATCAACGAACGGCGAAAACGCGTTGAAATCAATCAAGATCTTCGGTTCGACGATGAACTCAATGTCAATCGCTTGTTTGTCACTCAAAGGATCAACAACATTAATGTAATAGATGGTCAGCTTCAAGTGCTGAGAACCCGCGGGCCGACAAAGCAGATCGTGACCGGCGAGAAATTCTTCGAACGAGTCAATTTGGAGTCGCCGATACTGCTTCAAGGCAAGATTGAAAGCAAATCGCTTGAGAAGATGAATCCAACCGCGATTATTAACGAGAAGTTGGTTCTTAAAGGCGATTACGTCATAACCGGACCAGTCACGATTCGCAAGTCAATGAAAGTCACTGGAGACATCAAAACGCTCAACGAGAAGTACACGATCAAGAATCTTCTTGAAAACGGACTGAACTTGCTCACGACCAACTCGACGAGAAGCAAATTAGTGTTCCTGAGCGCAATCGAAGTGAAAGGCAACCTCGAAGCGGTGTCACTGAACCAGAAACCAGTTGCAAACTTTGTGAAATTGAATTATCCCGAACTGCAGATAGTCAAAGGTCCGATCACGCTGAAGAAAAGTCTGTTGGTCAGAGATGGAATGGTCCAAGCTGACGTCATCAACGACGTTGATATTAACTACTTGAATAAGACAATTCTAAAGCAGTTCAGCTCTGTCGCCCAGTTTATCCAGGGCAACGTTGAAATCATCAGCTTGACAACACCACACTTGCTGTGTCCGAATGTCACGTTGGGCGGAAAGAGTCTCGACTTGGTTCTGAACACTGACAAACAGCAAACAATCGACGAAATGATCATCACGCAAGTCAAAGTCAAAAACCTTGAAGCTAAAAGTATTCTGCAGCAGGAAGGCGGAAAGATCTTCAACACCGACGTAAATTTCCTCCTCAACGACCTCGTCACACCGGAGTCCGCCAAAGACGGTTCAATAATCGCCGAGAAGATTTTCACCGACTTGACAGTCGAGCATCTGATGTTCACGAAGGAGAACGAATGGAAATCGATTTTGTCCAACTACGAGAACTCAATTTCGCTAGACTTGACCTTTACCGAGCCAGTTGTCTTTGACAACGATGTAAGAGTTCAGAACTTGGTTGTGCGTGGCACGATTAACGGAGTGACGCCTGACGACATCATGAACAACTGGCTCAAGACAGAAGGCTACCAAGTCTTCACGGCGCCCCAGAATTTCAAGTCGATGACGGTGGGCAACAACCTAAAACTCACTAAGGAGATGATCAACGATGTCAACATGACGAAAATCATAGACGAATCGATTTACATTAACGAGCCAATTTACCTCAAGGACGTGGTGTTCAAAAGCGATGTGTACGTGAAAGGGAAGATGACATCGAAAACGACGAACGGAGTCGACCTGAACGGGAAGCTGATATTGAACAACACCGACGAGGTGCAATACATTAAGGAGATTGTGGTCGAACGAGATGTCAACGTTGACTTCCTCAATTTCACGAATCTCAACGGAATCGACTGCGGGCGAGTGATGAAAGCCATGAGTGGCGAAAGCAACGACACGAAAATTGAAGTGCATGGAAAGGTCAACTTCGCCTTCCCCACGCAGGTCACGTGGTTGAACAATGAGAACTTGCAGCAGCTCCACGACAGCATCTGGTTGTCTGACCGAGACACTGTCTTGACTGGCGAAGACGTCCAGTTCCTTGGCGGAGTCAGAAGCGATGGATATTTCTACTCTCCGGTGAGTTTTGCTTGAGGCATGCATGGAGCTCACTAAATATGACCATCTTTCAGACAATCAACGCAAAGGACCTCGAGTACATCGACGAAAACTACATCAGCTTGACAAAAAACCAAAACATCGCGACTTATTTGAGCGTGAACGGGTCAATCAAGATCACCAAAGCACTTTTCGCTGACAAAACTGTCGTCAATGGTGTGATCAAGACTTCTGAGTAAGCTCCCTCTCACCTCTATTTCACTAAATCACAGCCTTTAAAAACTTGATGAAAGTATTTCATTAAATTCCGAATGAAAACAAGTCCGCGGGGTTGAAAACGTGCGATTTAGATTAAAGTTTTAACTCCGATTTGTTCAAATTTTAGGACCGACAAAGGCTTGAAGATCGAAGAGTTCGCTGAGAACGTCTTGCGTCACGAGAAAGAACAGACGATCTCTAAAGATTGGTTTGTCAAAGAGCTCGTTATCCACGGTGATTACAATGGACTCCTGAACGGGCTGAACTTCAGCACTGATGTGCTTCACGCTGGCAACTTGGAAACGGCCGAAGTGACTGGGAAAAAGACGTTCAGCCACGTTGAAGCTGACAATGTTTACGCCGATAACATCAACAACGTTGATATAAACGACTGGCTAGCGAACGCAGTGAGATTGAACTCCCAGGAAGAACAATACATCGATGGAGTCGTTGAATTCTCCGATCCGGTGTTCTACAACGACATTCAAGTCGATGGCCTGGTCAACGGCATTGTCTTCACCCCTGAAACCGTTCTCACAAAGTCTGGAGAAGGCCAAGTCATCACTGGTGATGTCACCATCCAGACGATGAATGAGCACGAGGTGAAACCACTGTTCATCGAGAATTTGTACTTGAGTGACACGATCAACGGCTGGAACGTCACAGAAATGGTCCAAAACACATTCAAGCGAACAGACACGACAATCGACTCGAAAATGATTACTTTTGAGAAGAAAATCGTGACTGACTCGATCAATATCGACAAGAACATCTACGGCGTGAACATCACTGACCTTCTTGATAAAGTCGAAACTAGTAAAAAACTCACCAGGCTCCAAGAAAATTTAGCGCGACTTGAGCAAACCAGCGATGACTTAAGAAAATGTTACGATGAAACAGTGGTCGAGCTAAGTCACTTTGAGTACCACCAATCGCTGTACGGCGAGAACATTCAAAAAACGATTTCGCTAATCATCAAAGGCAGCGCGATCCTAGCAGTGCACGAACGCAACACAAATACGTCGTTTGAGGTCGTCAAGTTCTATCGCTGGAACGATCAGACCGAATCCTTCATCGACGATGCTTCGATCAAACCAATTTCATTAAGCTTTGCATCATACCAAATCACCAGACTCGACAAAGTCGTGTACAAAGCCGTTTACTATCTTTTTGTCGAGCTTTTTGAGAAGGAATCGCAAAATTTCTACCAAAGCTTGATGCTTCTAGATGAAAACAGCAAATCTTTCGTTCCCGCTGTCCAAATTAAAAGTGAAGTCACTTCACAATTCTTCACACACAACGACGGTGCCACTGCCTGCTTCGGAATGTTCTTCCCTTCGTTCGAAAACCTGAAAATCGTTTGCGACGATGTTCCGCCGACGGTCATCCAGACTTTGCCGGTGAAATTGGTCTCTTCACAGAATGAAATCATCATTTTGCTAACTGACGACCACCAGCTGCAGATTTGGTATCAGCAGAAGATCCGCCAGGTTCTGTCGGTCATGAATCCACGAAGTTTTGCCAGCATCCGCTATAACGGGAAGATTTTCCTTGCAGTCACGTGTGACAAGGTTCAGCAGTCGGTTCATCACGGGTCGATTGAAATCTTTGAAAGCAGCGACGACGACATCAACTTTGTACAAGTTCAATCGTTTGAACTGGAAAATCCGTTCAAAGTCGAATTCTCGATCATCCCGTCGGCTGATCTTCTGCTGTACGCATTGACGAAGAATCCTGGAAAGCCACTCAACATCTTCAAGTACGCCGGCGCAAGTTACTTCATCGAAGCGATCGAAAGCTCGACGATTGTCAATACCGGAACTGATTTAAGCACAATCACAGTGGGTGGCACACGCGAATTTATTGCGATCGTGTCCGGAGAAGTCTACATCATCGAAACTGTGCTGAAAAAATACTGAAAAAATACTAAGACACATAGGCATTTGTAAGAACACTTGAATAAATAAATACAGTGAAATTTGAAAAACCCTTATTTTCATTTTCATTTCAGTTATCAAAGTCACGACAAACGTTTCAGACAGAATTTCGCCACAAGTTGAACATTGAACGAAGTTTACTAAATTTAAAGCATTGCTTAATAGACGAAGTTAAAATTGAACTTGGCTACATATTAATAATGACAAAAAAATGTGTCAAAGAAGCGTGAGTTGTTCAGTGATTTCCAGAAGCTTACAATAAAAACTTTCAAACCTGTGCTTTCTAGAAAAATCATGGAAAAGCCAAGCAAACATTCGGTCTTTACCAACATCTTCCGTTGGTGCATCACTTTGTTCGCAGTCCTTGTTTGCGTGCCAATTCTAGTTTACTTCTCGATTTTACGGGACTTAAGCAGCGGAGAAGTAGTAGCAAGAAAACTTGCAGAGTGCCAAGTGTCTTTACAAACAATGGAGTCAAAAGAATGTCGGCCTGCGTTCAAGATGTCGCAAGGACGACAGAATTCATCGATTCTCATAGCAATTCCAACTGTGAAGCGTGAAAATCAAAGTTATTTGCTAGAAACTTTAGAAAATCTGCTTGCAAACATGAACGAAAAAGAAAAAAGTGTTGTCACGATTGTCGTGTTTATTGCAGATATTGATGTGAAATACGTTCTAGAAATCGCACAGAAAATTCAGCTCAAGTTTTCGAAATACTGCGATTCTGGCCTCATTGAGATAATCTCACCGCCAGCGTCTTACTATCCAGACATGAACAAACTTCGAATAACTCTGGACGACACAATGGATCGTGTCAAGTGGCGATCCAAACAGAACTTGGACTACGCTTTCCTGATGACTTACGCAGCTGAAAAAAGTGTTTTTTACCTGCAACTAGAAGATGACATTGTCACACAACCAGGATTTGTGTCTGCAATCAGACAGTTCATCGATGACTCATCTGGTAAAGATTGGTTCTTTCTCGAATTTTGCAAACTCGGATTCATCGGGAAGCTTTTCCGGTCTTCAGATCTTCCGAATCTGGCCCTTTTCTTCACAATTTTCTTCAACGACAAGCCCGTCGACTGGTTGCTGCCTGAATTCATGACTACAAGATACTGTCACTTCGATTACAGTCGGGAGAAGTGTTTGGAGACAAAAAACCTCAAATCACCGCTACGGAACCAATCGCTTTTCCAGCACGTTGGACAGTTTTCTTCACTGAAGGGAAAAGTTCAATTAATGAAAGATAAAACTTTCTTGGAGGCCGAAAATCTTACTGAAAACGATTTGTTTTTAAATTTAAGAAGAAACTACAACAAAAGAAAACAAACTGTCAACTATTTGACATGATTTCATCAACCATAAGAATTTTGCGAGCTTTTGAGAATTCACCACCTTACAACACGCAAATTGATTCAACACAAGCAGATGACACGAAGGCATTTCAATGCAATGATGTCTGAATTTAGAAATTGGAACATGCAGTTCTGCAATTCATCAAAAAGATAAGCGAACTCTGAAATAAACTCTGAACTTTTATTGCTATGAATTTTAAGTAGCGCACTTTTTTATTTTCGTTTCGTTGATTAAAGTCTGCAGTTGGTGTCTACAGGTTTTTCAGGCGCACCCTGAACTGAGTAAATGTAAATTTGTGTGAAATTGGCTTAATACTCATAGTCTAAGTCAGCCATAGTTTAAAGTGCGTACAAAGAGCTTTCAAGAAAACGGTAAACTGAGATAACTGGTTTGACAAGAATAGTTTTTTTTCTCGATTTTAGCAAACTTGGATTCATCGGGAAACTTTTCCGGTCTTCGGATCTTCTTGATCTGGCAAATTCCTTCACAATTTTCTTCAACGACAAGCACATCGACATGCTGCTGCTTGATTTAATGTCTACAAGATATTGTCACATCAGTTACAACAAAGAAGAGTATTTGAAAGTAATGAAGTTGTCGTTTTCAAAGGTTGAAGTTCAACTGATGACAGATGGAATGTTTTTCAAACTATTTTCCAGAGATTAAAATAAAGTAGCAGACCTCAGCCGTTCTTTTAAAAGACAGCAGACAACCTGTTGAGTTTTCAGGCGGTTTTTACGATTATTTCATATTTTCACGTTCAGATGCCGACGCAAGCACGAAGAAGGCAGCAAGTCGAAGAAGTTCTACTGTTTTTTTGCGTTTCTCGGAAGATTCACAAAGGGTGGAAATGCTTCCGAATGAATGGATGTGAATTTGAGCTTAAAAGTGACGAGATTTATTTTTTCCGACAATTGATTCAGAGAACTCTTGAATTAGATTCGTTGGTTCGAATCTTGTCACATTTTATTAATAGAATGCTTGACAACTTGTTAGCGCTACAAACTTCATAATTATATAATTTCCACGAATTAGCGTTGACGTCTGTTGATTTTTGACTTATTGAATCATCTTCCCGCCAGTCACGGTTTGCATAAACAAGCTTCGATACGCGAACGCTCGGAACTCTCATGAAGAAATCATTCAAAGAATAAGTGTTCGTTCAATTATCATGCGACAGCCATGACAACAACAGCAGCACCTGATTCTATGGCTATTCACACACGGAATCAGCTTTCATTGAAATCAGAGAATTCCGCCGTGATTTTGAATAAGAATTTTTTTTCGTGAAGGTTTATGATTGTAGTTTGGTACGTACTTGAACGGCGTTGATGGTGGTTTCTCGATTTTGTGACATGTTTCAAGAACTAACCTAGCTTAATAGCCAAAGTCAAATTAACCTTAAAACTGAAAAGGCGTTGCAGCGTTTAAAAAGTCAATTAAACAAATTATGCTTGGTTTAAAAGCCCGCATTGTTTTTTATCAATTAATTGCCTTTTACGACGTTTTCGCAAGCTATACCGCAAGAACGAATGAATTATTGAAGAAAATGCAAATTAAATAGGTCATTAATGAAGAACCAAGTCGACTGCTAGGTTTAAAAAATCAATCCGATGCTTAATCTTCTTCTGATTGGACTTTGATCTTCCTTTAATGAAGGCCTTTGCTTTGAGTATTGCCTAGCAGATTTGAAGATTTCTAGAGATTGTCGGGGTATTTGAAGCAATGGAGTCGTCAAATTGACTGAGCTTGCTGCATCGACAATCTGATAAAGCGAATTTGAATAAAGTTATTCAGCAATTGACGACAGATTTCTTTGATCGTTCGCCTTTTGTGACCGGCATCTTTGACCCAATTTTTTTTTCTCAAATGCGAATGAAATTGTTCTCAATCGGAATCACCGCTCTGTGAACTTCGCAATCCAAATTGATTTCAGCGCGTGCAGCATGGAAAATCACTCATTCTTTGTAGCAGCTGATGATGGCAATTTGTACTCGGCAATGAAGTTCTTTGCCAACAAGTTTTTGCAAGCCCAAACCATGCACTTACGCTGGGATGTCGGATGGAAAGACGTCTGCTTGCAATCACCCAGTCATGTGCAAATTAACTTAATTTGCTTTTTATGGGAAAAGATTCGAACTTCAAAGTGAATTTGTTCGCTGCCGTTGTTTGGCAGCGTGAAATCCCATTCGACAGTCACTTTGGTGTTATCTAATCCTAGACAAATTATCGGGGAATAAAAGCGGAATTTTCCGTTGTTGAGACAATAAAAGCAAATCGTTATTACTCGCTTTAACCCTCTTGAACGTTCGCTCCATCTTTTTATATGCTTCCCCTTTTGACGGAATCCTTGTCGGATCGCGTCGCACTTGAACGAAGTAATTTATTAAGCGAATCTTCTACGCAGAAATTCTTCAGAAATTGTTGAAAAAGTTTTCTTCTTAAACCGCGAAATGCGCAAAGAACAACTCTGAAATTTAATTTAGCGCAAAGTTTCGTTTCATTTGTATTAAAATTGGTTTCGATGCAATTCTGTAAATAACCAGTGACAACAATTTAATGAAATATCACAACAAGTAAATCTAAAATATGATTGCGAACCAGAAAATCTCGTTACTACTCAGGCGGTCGCCGCAGAAAAAGTTAATTAATTGGGCTTGAAATTGAAAAGCAATTTTGTTTACACGAACCAGAGCGAAATGACAATAAAATGACTGATCGAGGCAGTAAAGAGAAAATTGTCTTCTTTCTCATCACAATTGATGACTTTTCCGATTCGTCTGAAATTGCTTTTTTGCGTTGTTGATGAAGCTCGGAACTTGACGAGTTCAGAAATGAAGATGGGTGGATTGTGCAATGACAAAAAAGTGAACAAAATTAGGTCAAGTGAAATCAATTAAAGCTACCGCTTGCTGCTAAATTCAATCATAGGACGCTGTGACATGGGTTTTATAGGCGGATACAGAAAAGTGGGGATCAAAGGGTCAGACATGGACGTTTTCACAAATTATCATGTTCAGAAGTGGGTGAAGTTAGGGTAAACTTGTCAAAATGACTCTCACACCCATCATTAACTATGACAGCCCCAAAACGACTACCCACACCCCAAAACTGCACCGATGCCTGGCTGTCTGCCTTCCAATTATCCAATTTGTTCTTGATGATCGATTCGCTTCGCTTTCTCAAGTCTTTGAATCAACTTGTGATAGATTTTTCATTGTCCGACCACAACAATGCTTTCCGTGGCTTTGTTTTTGGGACCATGCACTGGAAATAAATTATGAATCTCGGTTTGTTCGTCATCTGGTCTTAATTCGATTGAAATTATGGTTTTATTGTCTTCACAGCGTAGTCTATCGTCTCGACAACAAAGCGAACTTTTTAATTCGTTTTGATAAAGCATTTAATTATTCTAGTCTTCTTCACTCACTCTACTTAGTCATAAATGTAAAGCACGCTAAATAATTCCGCTTAATTTGACAACAAATCGGTCTTCATCATGCACAACACTTCATGCCTAGAGTTATTTTATTATCTCGTCAAGAATAGTTTTTAATTATCATCGTGTCTGTGAAATGCAAATGCGCTTTTAACATGCGAGAAAGTCCCTCGAGTGGATTCTCAAATTAGTCTCAACGAAAAACGTCAAGTTATCAGCGACATCACGTGACTAATTATCATAAAGTTTTATTCGCAACCGATTCTTCCCGGCACTAACTCCGTCAAAAGAGTTCAAACAAAAGGCTTAAAACTGATTGAATTTGTATTCGAATTCAATTCCGTTTTTCTTCATTGAATTGTTCAATTAATATTCATCACGGTTCGTTATCTTTTGCGACGCGGCGGTGGAAAAGATGTGTTCACGATGTGCCATTAATTATTAATTCCCGTCTTAATAGACTGCTTCATGAGAAGTGTCATCGGCAATTGGAAAAGTTCGAATTGAAGCGTAAATTAATTATTCAGGATGTGAGGTTCATGACAGGTATGAGTGGAGACGACTGAAAATGATGTCAATGCTTATTTTTAGGTTGTGCTTTGGAAAATTTGTCAAAGGCTCAAACTTCTTTAGTTAACTTTAACAAACTCGACTGTAACTTATCTTGTTCTTGTGACATCACTGAAATACACCCCAAGCCAAATCTGAACTGATTATCTCGAGATTCATAAATTATTTATAATTAATACACCATTTGCTACAAGTCACAAGTTAATTGCCATGAAAACTCGTCATTTTTCTACTAATAACAAGCTGCAGACATCAACCCAGTGACTAAAGTGTCTTCATATCCCAGATCTATCAACATCACCTGCTGAACAACCCTACAATTGAGTTGTTGCAACTGTTATCCATTAATCATGTGCAAACGATTGTTTACGTGCACTCATAAATTTGGTGACTAATGAATTCCAGTGCGGCCTACGCCAAATCAATCAAGAAAGCTTACATGCTCGAATTAATGTCGTCCCTTAATCACTTTTCTAATTGAAAAGCTTTTTTCCAGGCATTCAAATTTCGTGGAGAATATCAATAATTTAATGCGCATTATACGACGGAACGGTCAATAAATTAAAATTATTTCCACTGACATGCAATCGATCGAAAATTAAGACAGAAACGAAAGAAAAATGTTTGCGATTAAACAAATCCAATGGAGCGCAAAGAAATGATTTATTTAGAATGATGATTCCGAAAAAGAGAAACGAAGAGATGGCAACAAAGGCATGAATATAATTGGCCGATCTGATTTCCCGATATTTATTGGCCTCGCAATGAAGCAACCTAGAAAAAGAAAGAATTTTATGGCGCAGATAAATTGGATGCGAATACAGAGCGAAGTCAATCAGCATAGATCTTATTTACGCAGATTTGAATTTCTTTTGATTAAAATAATGCTTTGACTTTCAGCGGATGAGTGAAGAAAGCTTCTTCTTGATCCGGAACTGATTTGTAAAGCTTTAAGACGGAATCATTTCCAGAAACGTCATGCTTTTAAGAAGATTTGCAGCAGCAGATGTGCCAAAAGGGTGGAAATTCGGGCGGATAATGACGAAAATAGCTGAATAATTGAAAATTTGTCCAAAGGCTTTGTTATGATCTGTCGGCATGATAGCTGAAAGGGTTCAAAAAGGGTTTCATTCGATGTATCGGCATGTTTTTCATGATAGATCAAAGAATGGATCACGTTTGGTGGTTTTAAGTGATGTCACGTTTATAAAGTTGGTTTTATGTAACGTTTTGTTCGAATTTTTGGATTGTAACCTTAAAACTTCAATTCTTTTGTATAATTTACAAGCAGATCTCTTTAAAAATTTCCCTTCTTGACAAGTGACGTAACTTCTGATGTTCTCCTAGGATGAATGCTTTCATTTATAAGGAAGCTGGAACTTTTTCGATTATAAAAAGCTTTTTCAAAGATTCTAACTTCAAAATATGTCATTTTTTATTCTTTTTGAACAAAAATGTATCTCTCACGGTCAATGACAACATTTCCGTACAACGCTTCAAATGAATGAACGGTCCAGCAACAAAACGATGCGATTCAATACCTGCAAAGCTTGTTCATAAGCTTTTATAGAAATTGATTTCGATAAACTCGAGAACCTGCTGCATTTCTTTGCTATCACGTCCAGTCTAGTCTGTTGTGCTGCCCACAACTGAACCCGATACAACTGGTACAGCAATTTTTATATCATAACAAATTAAAAACCTATTAAATCGTAGACAAAAGAGAAGAAATGAAAGAAATCGATTCGTTTTCATTTAGAATTTTTTCATCGTGCCTTTCACTTGGCAATTTCATTGAAATTGTTTGACCGGGGGAAGTTGAGATGAAAGGAATCGTCCATCATTTGTTTGGCGTGCTTATTGTTGTGACTTCTCCCGCTTTCCACAGACACATGCCAATATTCCCTAAGCTTTTCTCCACCCTTCGACATCAAATATCCGCTTTGGGCGCTCGGAAAAACTTTTTTTTCACTCGCTTTTTCATCAATCATGATATAAGTCGCGGGCTGAATTGCAAATGAAAAATAAACTCGGAACCGTTCAAACGTTTTTCAAATTTCACCTTGTTTGCTGTTTTTCCAAAATCATTGCCGTAAATCTTCCGGCACTCAGAATTCGGTTATCGCTCACAAAACGTGAATTTCCGCGGCAACATTTACCTGATGGAAGGGTTAAGCGGGGTGAGAAAGTAACATAACTCCTGAATGTAAAACATTAGTAGCCAGTTTCCGGCTAAAGAAGCCGAACATGCGATAGACATTAATAATTCTTCTGGCAACTTTAAGCTCCATAGTGAAGAAAGATTGATGGAAATTTATTCGGAGAAAAAATATTCCGTTTTTTGCCCGGTCTCGCTTTTTCTTGATCAAAATGCAAACTTATTCATCCGAATGTTGATCAGCCGAGATATTTTCCAGGGGAAGACACTGATGGAACTTTTGTGAAGGTCATTTTAGGATTTTAGAAGTCTTCAGAAAGAATTTGATAGAAAATTTGTCGTGTTTAAGTCAATATTTGAGAAATTTTACAGAAACATAATAATTTTCCAATCAACGCCTATCCCTGACTACTCAAAATCAAGAACGAAAGGTAAAGAATCATAAAGGAAGCTGGTAAGTGAAACTGCCAAATGAATAATGTATTATCGAGTCGTTGTGGAGATTAGTGACAAAACAAAGTGGAAAAAGACCAAATATAAATCACTTTTATATGAAACGACACTTGAGGGTCCTTGGCAAACATGCTTCGGATGATTACGGGCGACTAAAAAGTGGAGAAACAGCGTTATCACTTTCGCTGAATGGATTTTTGAAACAAGATGTAAAAAGGATCGAGTGCGACAAACGGGGCTGAATATTTTCCAGCTCATTAATCTTGCATGGCTTGTTTTACGAGCCGAGAGACTCTTAGCTCATTTTTAGCGCTTAAAACTTTAATTTTTTTAAAGTAACATTCTCAGATCATCGGGCAAAAGCTTTTTCAAATGCTCAGAATATCGCCGGAATAACAAACACAAACGAGAACAAGAAACATTTGGGAAAGAATTCATCATGAAATGTCATCGTGCGAATCAATTTTCAATCTGTTACAGTTGAAGTTCGGTGGAGTGGTGATTAAACAATGGTTTTAGTGAAATTGAAAGAGCAGATGTTGTAATGGATGTGCGATGAAAGCTGTAAAGTCATATTTATATTACAAATTTGGGTTCAAATCCTACATAAACATTTTCTTGCTGCCTGGCAAATAAATTCAATGATTTTGTTACTATGAAGTGTAAAATTTATAAAACCAATCAATTATAACGATAATGATCTTTGAACTTTTGAAAATAGATAAATAATTTCTTTTTGCGACTTCCAACTGTAAAGTTTTTATTCGACTTGATGAAAAATGATTTTGCCTACAAACATGCAAAAAGAAACACTGCTAAATGATGCTAATTAAAATGCTTTTATAATCTGACACACAACACAACGCTAAACCGCGCCACAAGCTCGATGATATTTCCGAAACATAAAAAGAACCGAAATTAATGGACTTTTTGCCTTCTCTCTCACCTTTATGCTGATTAACGGGGCATCAAAACTCGCTGCAATGGAATCGGAAAGAAGACGGCGGAGTGAATGCTCAAAAAATAACTGAATTATAAGTTTCAGTGTGAAACGTAAAAAGGCTATTGAAATTTTTAATTAATTGCTAATTACACTTCACCACTGCCTTAGCCGCTTTCACTCGTCGACGCTAATGATATTTTTGCGGTTTTTCGGTAAGAACTTTGAATGAGAACAGATTTATATCGTTTTGGGTGAGTTCTAGGCACAGCTTCGTACTAAGCCGAGTTGTTGAGTTCTGAATCGGTTTTTCTTCACGGCCTTTCTTTTGCCAATGTCTCATTACAGACTCACTGTCGAAGAAAGTAAAGTAATTTATCGGCAGACCCAGCTTTGCATCTTTAAAAAATTTGCTTCATGAATTTTCACGGCAAAGGAAAAAGTAGATTTATTTCTCGAGTGCATTTTTTCTCCAGAAGGACTCTAAATGAATAGTTTATGGATTTTACTAAGGCATGACCCAAGTATGCACATTTGCATAATTCCTTCGAAACGAAACGACGTTGAAAAGCGAAGCGAACATGCCGAGAGACTTGCCAGACTTTTTATATCTGCTGGCTGCTTTGATGATAAAGTTAACAATAAAAGTTAGTGAAGCTTTTTATTTGCCCCCGCTGCAAGGAATCACTTTACGGACAGAGAGGGTAGAAAGTGGCGTAAAAAGTGCAGAAAGGCTGGTGTGCATAATTGTGAAAGTTTTTATGGCTCCTGTTTATTCTCATCCATGTTCATAACTGCTGAGATCCAGTCAAGAAAAGCTCCGATTTTCACGTACACTGCCGGGTATTCCTTCGGATCGATGAATTCCTTGAAAAAGAGATGCTTATTTTAACTTCTTTCAACTGTTATCTGTCGAAGAAATCATCTCGAGAGAAGAATTTCCTTTGAAATCACTTCACAAAGCTTTTCAATAGAACTCGAACTTAAGCTTTGCTTTCAATAAATAATTATCGAGTTTCAATCATCGTTAAATTTCATTATAAAGCTCCGCGTAGCAAGTAAAAGTTCGAATCATATTAAAATAAATCCACCCACGCTATTTAAAATCCATTCATTGATATCAGCCATGATCAAATCACAGTAAACAAGCCAATTAAAAGTTTAAATACCTCGTTGCTCTCAGCATACGACCGCAGTCCAATGACGGACAGTCGCCCGTTATGTGCTGTAAAAAGGGGGCTTCCAATGTCGCCAGTACAATCGTCACCGCTTTCGTCCCACACACAGAACTCTTGTTGCGAAATCGTCATCTGCTTTCTGGCGAAAAACTGTTTGCAGTCGAACATCGACAATGGAGCCTGCAAATGGATGGAAATAGAGCCATGATACTAATAATTAATGTGTTCCAAAACTACCGCAAACTCCAGAGTAACATCTGCCGGCGCTCTGTTGTGCGAGCGTTTGCAAAGATGCGATTGTAGCTCTTTAAAGTTGTAGTAATCAGATGAGGGCAAGCATGCGGGTCGAATGACGTCAGTGAACTCCACCGCCTCTTTAAGTTTGATCATGGCCAAGTCCTTCTTTTTATGGTAGAAGATTTCGTCGACTTCAATCTCGACGGTGTGGCTTTTGTCACGATTAGCATATTTGTTCCACGTCACAAAGTCACCCAACCGCACCGACGATACCGTCCAAAAGGATTCGCTGTGGTAGATCGATGAAACGGTAGCAAGAACGAAGTTCTCCGAAATCAGAACGCCTTTACTGAGGGACCGCTTCCTTTTAGTGCTTTTGTCGAAGGGGTTCGTGTGCACGAGGGTTACGACGAAAGGTACGTCGTCGCCAATACGTTCTCCACAGTTACGCACATGAAGTGATTTCTTCGAGGCGATATCGACCGAGATGATAGGCAACCCTGAGACAAGCGACGATTCTATCGAGTCCACAGTTTTGTCACTTTTGGGATCTGTTGATTCGTTTAATGCAGCAATCGGAATGGATTTGCTATTTTCGTCTTCTACAGCCGTATCTACGGATGCCGACGTTGTTGTGGGCGTTGTATGTCGGCGGGTGAAGCGAATTCTTTTCGTTGTCGTCGTTGTTGTGACATTTGCGCTAGCTTCAATTGTTTCGCAGTCTGACACAGATGGAAAGGAATTCGGCGCAACGAAAACGAGAAAAGAAAAGCTCATAAATTCTCCTTACGACTATAAAAAGCTTAAGCTTGACGATCGGGAGTGAAATATTGGCCCGAAAAGCCTTGAATGGGATGCTTCAGAGTGCGTAAATCAATATTTATCATCTCATAATGCACACGAGGGATAGCTTGATATCAAAATTTGAATGTTTTCATGATTTCTCTCACCGAACAAGTCAAAGCCAGCGACGAAAACCAAGAACAAAACCAATATTGATGAGCCTCGTAACATTTTTCACTTTGCCGTCTTGCCACTTTACGCTTCGAAATTCCAGAACACACTAAAATGCGGATAAAATGCCTTATGTCGATGGCGACATTGTGCGTTATCTTGTCGAAATTTACTGATAATGGTATGCGGTCATAGATAAGATTGAGAGAATTAAACTTTTAAGGGCTTTTGTTGAACGTACTGTCACGTACTGTGGAGGTAAATAGACATTTCGACGGGAATAAAGGTCGGTTGTTGAGCAGAAGTGTCTTGAGAACGGCTTTTGGAGTTAATAATCTTTGACCTTGCTGGCTGGAAATAAAGAAAAGTTAGAACTAGAACACTGCTTCGGAACAGCGGGATTGGGCATACTGTTACAAGTTCTTCCAAGTATTGACCAATCAGCATTCATCCATCACGGTCTCGTGGATAGTATTTTCCACTTACATTCCCGGGTTCGATTCCCAGGTGAAGAGAACGAAATTGTCATTATGATGTTCCAAGACACTTGCACAATCCAACCAAGAACCTCTTCAAATCTGTTTTCCAACGTATTTCATTCAAAGCTTCTGACATTCAGCTTGCACGCCTACACTTTTTAACTCTGAAACAACAAATTCCACTCGAAGTGATCTTATCTCTGCCGTCTCAACACGATAATCGTGTCCTTCGGGATTATGATTCTGTTTTTATTTTTATCACTTCGTGCGTTTCTGTTTCTATTGATAATGCTCGACCCGGTTCCCCATGGCAACTCCATTCAACAGAAGCGACATGAAGATTTTTTAGGCTACATGGGAAATGAATGCAGAGAGAAAAACATGAAAACAAACTTTTCACCCAGCATGAACTTTTTCGGTTCTGATTTTGATTGTGAGTGGGAGTGAAGAAGCAAACAAATAAAAGCAAAAGCTGAACCCGCATTTTTAGGATCACTCGTCGAACTTATTTTTTGTTCCATAAAAGTGCTCTTAATTCCAACCAAGCGCTTTGTGTTCTAAGTACAGCGGAGAATATCGGACACGATAAATCTCCCCTAAATGACCTTTTGATTGTCACGATGATAGTGAGTTTTCTCCGAAAAGCTAGCACGAGCTTCAGTCGGAGCCCGAACACTAAATCAAGACTTGCAAAATCCCTCGCTCATGGATTTAAAAGCAGAAATAATCTTTTTTTAGCCTTTTCATGAAGTGACATAAATTTTCCTTTCCTAATTCCAGCTTCAGACTCTCTTCCATGAAAGCTCAATAATGTATCGATCGGGAGTGACATCAAATATTTACTTTCGTTCACTTCTCGTTGGCAAAATGCTTCGACATGAGTGATAAGCTTGTGCACTCTGTGCTGACAGCGCTAAATGATGTCTAGATGGGCATTTTAATGATGCTCAAGTCATCAAAAAGCTTTTCCTGGAATATTTTTTCGATATCATTATGAACTTTGATGGCTTTTTGTGAATGACTCATGAATTTTGTCAATTTTGTAAAGAAATATCGTACCTGTAAAGAGAGATGAGTGATAAAGTCATCAAAACTGACTTTTTATGAAGAATTCTTGAAGATTCAGCGTAAGTTTAAAGCAGTTTGATTGATGCTTGCTGATTCCAACGAAGTTTAAAGTTAATCAAGAAACTCACAATTTGTTAATGGAAAACAAGTCCCAACTTCCAACTTCCAAGTTCCAAATTCAAATTTTTATGATGTTGCAAATCCCTAAATGATATTGCAGGACCAAAATTAGCTCAAGCTTCCATCTTCCCAAAGCTTTTCCTTACCCACTTCAACACCAGATTGTGTTCTCATCCCAAATTATCCACTTTGCAAACGTCTTGAGTATCAAAATGTTCGTAATTTAATTTTAATTATGAACATTAATTTCTGTAATGCTTTCTCCTAGACAACGTCAACAACAACAGCGGTATCAAACTTTTGCAGCTTTGCCAGCAACCGAATTATTCTTCGATCAAACGTTCAACGCGCGGCATCAAGGAGATAAATTGAATGGAGAAGGAGAGAAAAGTTTGGCTTACAACAAAATCGATATTTAATTTGCGTGTTGTGCGCTCGTAGACGAAGCCGAGATGACAAAAGTGTTTTCCAACACGTACTTCAAGTAAATGTTATCGAACGGGAAAACTTGTCGTGATTCGACTCGAGACATTCCTGATGAAAAATTGAAAAGTTTTCGAAGACAAATGATAGCTGCTGTTGTTGCCGTTGTGTGTTGAGAGTGATTGGGAAGTGTTTTTCACTAAAAAGTCGTTTCAATGTGAGAGAAATTGTTTGAAAAGCAAAAACAGTCGCCGTTTAGTTAGGATTAATGATGTTTGTTTAAAAGTTCATTTGCACTGCCAACTTGTTGCTACCTTTTTTGTAGGCTTCTTAGGCGCCACAAGATAGCAATCTGTTCGAGTGAACTTTTTCTTTTATTCATCTCGTCGTTTGAATTAATTTCCATGAAAAAAGACCGCAATTAAGTTTGTGTTTGATTTAATTATGCAAACAGTACTGAACCTTTTTTCCCACAGCAAACATGTTTAGCTCGGAAACTGTGTCAAGATCAGCATAGCTGATTCGAGCGTGGAGAAAAAGAGACAATTTTTTTAGAAAATGTGTCTGCGTAAGTACTGGTTTAGTGATTTTTTTCCGTATCGAAGATCTTGGAGAAAAGTGGGAAAAACTTATTCATTTGACAATAAGCTGCCGTTCACTAAGTTTCTAGATCTGCTGCTTGCAAGTTCGTTTTTGTCTGCTGTCACCAAAGGAAGGTGAGAATTCAGTGAATTTTTTGCTGTGTCGTAGCGTTCCTTATTGTACTGCCTGAAAAGTTTATCAAGCTGGTGTTTTGCAGTTATATCGCCCAGAACGACAATAAAATGTTTAGGTTAAAGGAGGTTAAAGTTTGACGGCTTGCTTAGCGTAATGTAAATTCGTGTCAAAATCAAGTTAATCACGAAAGTTTTCCTGCTGCAAAGTTGTGAAATTACTTTTAATTATTCAGCGACAACTTATTACGTTTCAAAGTTTCATAAAAACATCAGCAAAGTCAATCAAAGTCAAAGATAATCAAATTCATACTAAAAGCACTTACAAAGTTGTTCCAAGTTAAACGGAACCACAAGAACATGTTAAGGCTCAGTTTTGTGTTAAATTTGTTCTCCCAAAAAACTTTCTTAATTACCAAAAACTTTATGATAAATTACGAAATGTGTGAATTCACTGAACATTTTTCATCTGCACATCCAGTTAACTCGCAGTCTTTGCGGTTCAAAAGTATAAAATTGCATAAGAAGTGCAATTATTACCGCACTGCTTCATGAAACTTGCATTTCCACTTGCACTTTTCGCAATGAACATTTCTCTCGGGCTGCAGTGTCGTCATCAAGCAATGTTGGTTGAATCATGGGTAGTTGGGTTAGTTAAGTCGGTCAGGTTGAGACAGCACACATTCAGTTTGGAAGTTTCTGCTGAGACGGCAGTTCCCATTGTGACTGAAACAAAGCCAGGCGAGAGAAAGCAAAATTTTCAGTTGTCACTGGCAAACAAGCACGGAAAAGCACCGCAAAATAGTGAATTCAAAAGCAGAACAAATTTCTTTTTCAGAGAAAATGTTTTATATTGTGATATGTCTAGTAGTTCTCGTCTTTGTGCTTTTGGATATGAAAAAGCCAAGGAACTTTCCCAAAGGGCCTTTGTGGTTCCCTGTAATCGGCAGGTAATGAAACTTTAATCTTTCCCCCCAAGTCGTCAAAATGTTGATTCTATTTCTTCCATTGTCAATCTGCAGTGCATTAAGCGTGGCCAAGTCCCGAAAGGAGACCGGAATGTTGATAAAAGGAATCAAGAAAATTGCTGACGAGATTAAAGGGGCGGAAGACGTTGTCGGCTTTAAGATTGGGAAGGATAAGGTCGTGTTTGCGAGATCCACCGAGTCGCTGATGGAAATGTTCACCAACACAGATTTGGACGGACGGCCTTACGGACCCTTCTACGAGACAAGAACTTGGAACTTGCGGCGCGGAATTCTGCTAACCGACGGAGGTTCGTAAATGAAAAATTCCAAAAATTCACTTTGACAACTGATTTTCTCAGACTTCTGGCACACTCAGCGCCGTTTCATTCAACGTCACTTGAAGGAGTTTGGATACGCTCGAAAAGGAATGCGGGAGATTTGTGAGAACGAGGCTGACTTCTGTTTGAGAGACTTGAAAAGGCTTGTCAGGAAGAACGGCGGGAACTCTGCAGAAGTTTTCATGCCGGATCACTTCTCCGTGCACATTCTCAACACTGTAAATCTACTAAATTATTTTTTTAGTAGCTTAGATCATTGAGCTCAAATCGTTTTTTTAGTTGTGGCTGATGATGGCGGGAATTCGATACGAGTCAGACAACAAGGATCTGAAGACGTTGCAAAACCTGTTGACCGAGCTGTTTGCGAACATTGACATGATGGGCACGCTTTTCTCTCATTTTCCCATCTTGAGTTATATCGCTCCCGAAGCCTCCGGCTACAATAGCTTTGTGTCATGTCACAACAACATTCACAAGTTCGTTCGAAGCGAAGTCGAGAATCACAAGAAGACATTCAGTCCATCCGACGAGCCGCGCGACCTCATCGACGCTTATCTCAAAGTGCTATACTCGGGTGACGAGAACGGAAAGGTTGACGAGTCGTTCAGTGAGTTGCAGCTGCTGGCAGTCTGCTTGGACATGTTCATGGCCGGAACCGAAACGACCAACAAAACCACCAACTTCATGTTTTTCCATCTGGTGCGGAACATCGACGTTCAAGAGAAGGCTAGAAAGGAGATTGACACTGTCATTGGAAGGAGTCGCCCACCCACACTCGAGGACCGTGTAAAGTGAGACAAGAAATATAATTTGCGTCACTTCAATTTACTAATTAATAGACACTCTAGCCTGCCATATTGTGAAGCCGTTGTTATGGAGACCCTTCGTATCTTCATGGGCCACACTTTCGGTATCGCCCATCGCGCCTTGAGGGACACAAATCTAAGTGGATTTGACATTCCGAAAGATACAATGGTGGTTGCCATGTTCTCTGGAATGTTGTACGACAAGAGAAACATCAAAAACACCGAGACATTCGATCCCGAAAACTTCCTCGACGAGAACGGCAAACTTTCGCCACCTGAAAAACACTTTCCTTTCGCCTTAGGCAAGCATCGATGCATCGGAGAAATCTTGGCAAGGTCCAACTTGTTCCTTTTGTGCACGACTCTGCTGCAGAACTTCTGCTTTGAAGTCCCACCCGGACATGTATTGCCGTCGGAGAAGCCGATCGATGGAGCAACGCCAACTGTGCAAGATTACTCAGCCTTAGTCATTGCGAGAGACTGAAAACCTGTTTCAATTGCGGTTCAAATAAAAGTCGAGAGTTTTCTAAAAATTCACAATTCGATTTGATTTTTATTCAATTTTTTTTGGGAGTAAAAACATGCTTTGTCAGGTCTTAAAATTTTTAACACTTATGCTTGCTTCAAGGGGACCGGGTCATTGATTACAAACATTGATTTTATAATTTTCGTTTAATTACCTTGGCTAACACTGCCTGCTTGGCCGAGAACCCGTTTTTTGTTTGCTTTTTGCTCGAATCAGTCAATTACCCTTCTGAAACGAACAAACAGCGATGAAAAGTGTACGAGTGGCTTGCTTAAAGGGCTGCTCAAGCAGGTTCTTCAAAAAAACAGTGCTTTGCTGTGGTTTGCAGCGATTTTTCACTGCCTTCTGCCTTTTCCAGGTTGATTTTTGTTTACTCTCTAACTACAAACACGAGAACGTCGTAAACAACGAGAATTAGGTTTGGAAATTAAAAACGTTTTCACTCAATCAAGTTAAACATTCAATGTTCGAGACTTAAATTTTATCAGTGAATAACGGTATCCGAGAGAGGAATTTCCCTCGGCATGGCTAGGCTTGCGATGAAAATAAATTAAATTAATTAAAAAGCTTTGTTTTTCTGGTAAATTGTTTGTTCCTAATTAAATTTGTTCCACCCGGCAACGGCCGATCCATTTCAGTGAGTTTTAAATCTTTGATGAGATTCTTAGAAATACAGTTTTGACATTCAGCAAAGTTTATCGTAATTTTAAGATAAAAAGGAGAGGCATTTGATATCGTTTATTGGATATTACTGCTACTTACACATTTATTAAGAACCACAATGTTTAATGCCGTACTTCTTGATACTACGCGTTATTGATTTATTTCATCACCATCATAAAAAGTGGATAAGAGGTCCCTAGGGGCACATTTCGCTGTGGCGATGGCACCAGAGCTTAGAAGCTTATTGAAAGCTGCGCCTCTTCAGCAGCGGTGAGCTTTCATGGTAAAGAAAACTTTGAAGCCTTTGAACAAAACGAGAACAATAGAGAACGTTCTGTCGGCAAGAAAAGTTCCACGAAATGCTTCAGATCTTTGTTCTTGTATTTGATTGTGCGTTTTTGCCCAGAAAACTTATTACTGACAGGGTTAGTTAACGGGTAGCTGAACTTACGCGCTCTAACAGTAGTTTAACGACTTTTGAACTTTACATGTCTTTTCTTGACAATAAATCTTTCGTCTTTTCTTAGGTTTATGTAGGGTGTGACAGTTTCGGTGACTTGCGTGTAGGTCAGCAGTAGACTTGACTTGAAATAACACAGTTAGTTGAGTCAAGTTGTCTGAATACTGATGCTTTGTTTCATTGGTTTAAGTTAAATTTAATTACTTCTTAAGTCAAATTGAATGCTTCAATCAAGTCTTCAGTATTGAGTCAAGTCAAGCAATCGCCTTGGTTATGTATAATGTGTACTTGAAGGTCGAGTAACTTGATAATAAGAGACAAGTCGTCCAGTAAAGTGATTTTATGAGTCAAGTTCAGTGCTTAAGTTACCTTTTTGTAAGTCAATTGAAGATCATTTTAGACTCAACTTCGGTAACAAGAGATTTAGTTAAGTCAAGTGCTTAATAAGTGCAAAATTTTCTTGGCAAGTCAAAAAATCAAAAGTCAAGTTAATTGTAGACCTACGCACCAGTCAACATCAACGACACACCCTAGTTTTATCATCCCTGCGACCTTCCTTTTAAAATGATAAGCAAAAAGTCCAAACAAAATGCACTTTTTGATCAAATCCGTCAAGCTTTACATTCTCCATAGCTTTTAAGCAACCAATTTGGCGAATTTTTAAATCAAATCATGTCAATTTTAGTTTATCACAGTTTCAAATTAATATTTACTTTAACGTGCTGTCAATTCGTGTATGCATGTCTTCATTAATGTGATGCGATGTGTGTTGGAACCAACTTTACGGTGACTTCTGAGTTTTTATTATAAAATCTACGTTCAGCATTGGATAACAATTTGTGGCAATCTGTGAAGGATTTGCAACCATCGTCGATTCAACAGTCGGGTACTAAAAATTACACTTTTTCCTTCTTAATTCAGTGGTCAACTTGAGTTCTTGTCGTCTTGTAGGAAAATCTGCGGGAGAAAAAGTTTGTAATTCAAATCAGTTTCGGGCCAGAAGAAAAAGTTGGTTCATAACATTTCCCAAGTGATGATTGCCTAAGAAAAGTTGGACAACGCACCTCACTCAAAATAACCCAATTCTCGCTTTCGCTGTGCACGTGCAGTCTCAGTTCTCTCAGTTTCCCAATACGATTATCCAAGCTCCCTTCGGCCAACCCAAACGAATTGAAGCCACTGATAATCAAGTAGCCGTCAGTCGTGGTGTTGTATTGCTGCCACACCATCGACTCTTCGTTGAGCTGATCTGGCAAGACTTCCACGGTCGTGTTGAAGAACTTGTCAGAGGGATGTTCGTGGTTCCCGCTTCGAAAGAGATATCTGTGGATTCATCGTTTATCATTAATTATGAATTTAGTAATTAGCGGTTCGTGTAAAAGCAGCGATGACTCACTTTTTTACAACTGTCGGCTGATTGAAAATAAATTCCAAGTAATCCCCAGCTTGCGGCAAGAGTCCCCAGAAGAACGAGTCGCCATTGTACGCCTTGCTGAGCGTGTGGATCTTGTAGCTTTGGATTTGCGTGCGCACGGCCGCCGATGGATTGTTCTTGTGTGGGTAAAAAGCAGGGATTTTTCCGAACTGGCGGTCTTTTAGCTTCTGAACCTTGCCTTTCAGCGACGACGTCATCCCGATGTGTTGAAAGAGCGATGGTTTGTAATGCAGCCACAACTTGGCCTTCTCGTATTTGCAGTGTTTCTGTGGACAGAGTAAATTTGCATAAATATAAATTTTCCCGTGGCTGGACTCGTCCGACTCACCATATCCTTCTCCCAATTGCAAACCTTGGTGTAAATGAGGTGCTCGAGAAGCCAATCCACAGGTTTATCGTTGTAAAACATCTGGAAGAACGTAATCAGCCAGGGTAGCTCGGCCGACTTGAACATTTTACCTGTAAATGGGCGAAGAATTATAAAAGTTATCTAAACTGTTCCATCACGAGCCTTTCAGAAAGTTGTAAAGTTTAATTGGAGGAAATTAGACTGTCGCTACTAGTCGGCGCTGTGCGTGACTCTTCGCAATGTTTCTAGCCCCGTAGCTGGCCTTATCTAAATTTTCTCTCCTTTCCCCAACCCTTTTGTATGTTTGTTTTTATGTCGCCCCATTCTAGTTAATTACTCAACGCAATTCAAATCAAGCGGGGCGGCGAAATGTTGAGTGGCGTGGGGTGTTCAATAGAGCTCTAATTTGAAATTTATATTTCATCAGGTGAACAATTTCTGATGGCTGCTTACAGCTCGCAGAAAAAGCAGAATTTACGAAAAGTATTTACAACGCACAGAATGTCTTGTGTCGAATAAAAGCAAAACAAGAGAAAGAAATGAAGTGAAATTTACTTTGGTAATTCAAGGATTTTCTTTCTGCTTCCCTTCCTCGCTTTTGTCAATCACTCTTGAGTGCCGGAGGCGGCAGGGCTTCAAAATGTCGCCGGGCACGTGTTTGCCATCGTTAAGACGCCTAATTCAATCAAAACTGATTTACAGCACCCGGTAGGGCCCTAACTTAGTTATTCTTTCGAAACAGTGACACAGAAAAGCGAAAGTTTACCTCAAATACTTCCAAAGTCCCTGCCCGAAGGTGAATCAATCAATGAAAGACATTTTTCGACCGTCTTCAAAGCACAGCGGGCAGAGAGATAACAAATGCGGAGGATAAATTGACATCTGCTTCTCTTTCTCCTCGAGACCATCCGCTTTTCTAACTTTCTTTCATCTGTCACATCGACTTTCGTCATCGCGCAGGAGGAAACGAGTGTACCGTGAACAACGTAATGAAAAATTCATGAATATTTGTAACCAAAAATATTCCGCCGAGGAAAGAATTTCATTAAAGCTTTCAGCTGAGTCTCGAAACAATGTCGGAAATCTGGAAATACTTAGCTGGGCTTGTGGGTGGCAGTGAGCGCGGAAAGAAATCCATTTCACGTTCGTTTCACCCCTCACGCCTATTCGTTTGAATATTCATTGCTCAAATGGAAATTCTTGCCATCTCCATACGCAATTACCATTTTCTTTACGATCTGCAGGTAGCGTTTGATTGTTGTGTTACGCTTGTGTTTCGGGGCTTGATTCCACTGATTTCATGAATAACACTTGAAGGGTTAACTGAGTGTAAACGTAAAAGCGTATGAATGTGCAAATGGAATGGAAATGTATAATCCGGCTTATCGATTTAAAGGATTTTTATTTGAAAGTCTTTTGTGTGCATGAAGAACACTGATTTTAAGAACTTGAAGAAGTCGCTTTCGAGAAATTATTATGGAAACTACTTGTTGATGTTCTTTTAAAGGGTGAATTTTGAATGGAAAATGTAGCAGTCACTGCCAATCAATCTTAAATTTGATCGATTATTGAAATTTCTCTGGAATCATCAGAACTGATTTAGGCTAAAATTGTTCAGAAGAATTTTGTATCGACAAACAAGATTGATTTAACAAAGAACAACTATGAAACGTACATGTTTGAATCCTACTGGTGCATCAGTGGCCATTTTTTATATTTTTGAACTTCCAGAAGGCCAGAAGGGGCAATGGCCCCGAGGTTAAGGGAGCTCCTAAGCTTAAGGTTTTGTAAAAAAAAATCGCCTAGGGTGCCTAAGGGATTGATGAATCACTAAATCTGTAGGGGTCTAATGAATCACTCACTGATGCTAAAGCTCTAGCGTATGAACCAAGGGTCACACGGCTGTAATAGTATTTTTTGCTCAATACGTCATCATTTATCCACCGTTCACTAGCATCGCGAGTTTTGTGCGGTGGTTGTACGATTTTAAATTCGGTTAGCTTCATCGCAACCCCCGAAAAAAATAAGGAATTGTGGTGATGCAGCCGGCGGAATTTTTGAACCAGCAGCCGTTAATTTTTCTTAACGCAGTTTTTTACATTTCTCGACACACGACGTTTCGTGAAATTTTTAAAATCGAGAAAAGTTTTGTTAAATTAAGTGGAAATTAAGTACTCTAGCGGTGAAAAAATTGGCGTGGAGCTTCGCCGCCTCTTTGCTTTTCAATCTAGCCCAGATTCCACAAAAACTCCTTTAAACTTGTTTACACAGCTTCCTTGACGTCTTCCTAGATGATCAGGATGGCTGGCAGAGCTTTTTGATTGATGCTCGTCGTCTTATGAACCATCCAGTGCCTTTTCACTGGTTTGGCCACCTAAAATTGATCCACAAAGAGTCAGAGTTCTTTAATTATCAATAAAGTACTCACATGACCTTCCGCTTTGATGTCTCTATCTGCCTTGTTGTGCTGCTGTGTCCAAAGTCCGTTCCATCATCTTTGAGTTACGCTCTTACAAGAAATATGTGAAAAGTTAGTTTTCAGCTTTAAAAGAATCAATTTACTCACAGGATTTCGTTCGATGGGTTTATAGCAAGAATTTTGGCTTTCCCGCACTCGCCGAGCTGCAACTCCTCCTGCTTCTGCTTGTTTGGTGTCTTGCCGACGTAAGGAGCTGGTTGTCACATCGCAGTGACCGATAAAAGTCGATTAAAATCAACTCGCACTCGATTTTCGACAATAAATTTCACTTTTGAGTATTTTTCTATGGGAAGCATCCACAAGTTACGTCACTTCAAACTTAGTTTTTATGGCACAAAAGAACATTCTAAGCTTAATTAGCGTAGAATTGCTTGAAGCATCGAATGATGAAATAAAAATATTAAACATTGTCGGTGTTGCTTGGACGTGACATAACTTATGAGCTCTAATACCGGCCCAGTAAGCAGATGAGGGGCGAAATTGACGCGAAAACTTTGAATTTTTTGGATTTTCGGCGCATATTTTTTTTGTATGGGAAAATCAGCCACCCCAACGACTTTTAAAATTTCAAATTCTGCGTCTGATTCATTAGTGCCGTATGCGTCACTGATTCATTAGTGCCGGTGTGATTCATTAATGCCGTACAAATAGGTTTGACTTTGGTGCTTAATTACACTACATTAAGTCAACATATGGTGGTTTCCAGTATACATAAAAATCAGAAATATAGTCATTTAGACTTTGTTTCTGGTTTGAGGCTGATACTAGCCATGGTTACGACTAGAGAATTGATCAAAGTAAAACTTGGTCGAAGAAATCCTTAAATGATTCATCAATCCCTTAGTAACCCTAAACTGTTGAAACTTTTTACGAATTGAAA
>JPYR01000121.1:104650-116413 GCA_000775305.1 Belgica antarctica | reverse complement strand
ATTTGGTTGAAAATTTTTTTTCAACTCAATAAAAAGTCATTAGAGAAAAAAAAAACGAATTGAAATTTTGAAACTTTGAAAAGCGTTTCTCACAAAACAATAAAAATATTCAGAATAAAAGTTTCATAATTCGAAAGATTTCTTGGTTCTAGTCTCAAAGGGCTCTGTATAAATTTTTAGCCCGGCCCCACTATCCAATGAAAGGCCCTGCGACCAACAGTGCAACACCACGCAAACATGATCCACCACCGAAAACCACTCGTTTCCCAACCACAAACCAAACGAATTCCCTCTTTTTCACATTTTTTAATTAAAAGCATCCGAAAGAGAAATGAAAAGTCAGATTTCAAGCCCCATCTCTACTGGTGGATTCCACTTTTTTATCTCGCTGTTCATGTTCATTTTAATTAACAAAGTTCAGCGCGTGGGATGTCAACGCATAAAACGATGAGTTTGATTTGCTTTCGAGTATAAAATGAAGACGGAGATGAGAAGCTGTTTGAAGATGTCACATGAGTCACGATTATGAGGAGGCACGAGACAGACAAAAAGTTCTCCGTGATAGGCGGGCAAACAAAAACCGCTTCAGGCGTGTGTTGAAAGAAAATGGATGACATTCCAGGGCGCATTGTTGATGTTTTCTTCTCCAGTAGTTTTTCACGGCAAGCAGTTTCTCATTGTCAGTGGAAAACGTTGCAGTGATGCATCTTATATCTGTGCAATGGTCAGTGCCTATGATCGGAAAAAACATCGAAGGGAAGATAGAAAACGTTTTGGGCTGTGTTACCGGGAATGCTTTGGGTTTGAATCAGAGGTTGAATTTAGACTTTTTTGAAACTCTAAAGCTAAAGTCTAAAGTTGAAGTCCTTGAAAAAAGTCTAAAGCTAAAGCTATAGCTGGAAAACGCCAAAAAATACCTAAAGTCTAAAGTCTTAATTCAACCTCTGGTTTGAATTATGTTTCGTAAATATTTTCTTTCCGACTCGTTTATTTTCCACTCAGCCTTAGAAGAATTTTCTTTCTGGTGTGTGCTGGAAAATCCTTTACAGCTCCAGAACACAAGGGGACTGATAAATGGGAGATGAACTAGTTTCCGCAGCACTGCATAGGTCAAATCCATTTCAGTCGTCATTTTTCGATGTCACCCAGCAACATGCAGATAGAAAATGTGTTTCTAAAGTCTCGGAACGCAGGCACCGTGAATCAGACCGAATGTAATTCGAGTTTTCCATGGAAATCGAGATAAATTTGTCAAAGCCAACAGATTGTTTCAATATTCAGCAAAGGTAACAGCAACGATTTTAAACCGATGCCAAAGAAATTTATGGCTCAGTTCTCGTTCTTCTTCCCTCGAGCGTACACTTGGTACGTGGAATGATTGTGATTTACGGAGGCTTCTCGTATTGACTTCTTCGTGCGACATCTCGCAATGTGTTCGCATTATTTACGACATTCGAATGTGACTTCATGTGAATTCTCGCTTATAGACTTTAATGAATGTCAATTTAGCAATAACAAGCGAAAGCTTCAGCTCAAAACCATGCTAACTTAAAGAATCACAACATCGTTAAGAAACGTAATAGAATCAACTAACATTGGAGTTAGTGATTCTGGCATCGGTCAACATTAAAAGAAGTTTAAAGAACCGTTCGTTGTTATTTATTTTGAAGCTCCGTAAGTGGAGGGCGTGGTTGAGTGACGTATGGGAACGCATGGGACAACTGAACACAAAACATGGGACAATGAACTCGGATGCTTTGAAGGCTTTAAACGCAATTACGGTTTAAAATCTAATTTTGAAGCGGAGAGATTAAGAAAATTCTTTTCATAAGCGCTTTGAAAGTGTGATTTCCAAGTCACGGAACCTTAATTGCCGTTTAATGTGTCAAAATAGAACTGGAAAAGAACTTTTTCAAAGCGGAAAGCATGACGACGTAACTTGGGAATCATCCCGAGCATGTAGAAATATAAATTTCTTCGAGAAATTTTCGGGTTCAGGTTCAAAGAACACACACGCTTTACATTCACGTTCCAATTGAGCGCACAAGCCCCTCTTTGCGTGCCCTATTATCAAATTCTCTTCCGCCGTATATTAGATCAAGACCCTTTTCCTACGCTCCACTCTTCGCCAAAGATTTTATTTACAATCGAGCCGGTTTTGTCATTGAAAAGTTTCTCAGGAAATTTGCCTAAAACTCGCTGACAAAGTGGACATAAATCTTGTTGTCAAAAGTTTCGCCTGCTTCATTAATCTCTGAAGATGGGGATAACATCGCATGATGAGTTGCGTAGTTGTGAATGTGCTGTTGTGATTGCCTTAGTTAGAGAAACGCTTTGTTCTGATTGCCAATTCACTGCACGCCATAATGTGATTAAAAACCGAAACGAACATTTTTGTGTCTTTCGCCTCTGTTAGAATCTCTCGCAACGTGTTCTTCACACACTCATCATAAATAATTCATCGTCTCATCAAACCACACAGGCCGACTTTGCATGTTCAAAGTGCATTTGTAAATTTAATACGGTATTTAACTTCCATTCTTTCCGGCCCATCTACCGCCCAATTGAACGTGAAACGATGTGATTGTCGAAGGCACAAAGTGGCGAACTGCTAATCAGAAGTTAATACGTAAGGCACGAAAGCGGTGAGTGATTAACGGATCCCGTAATTTATTCAAGACATTCAATCACTCGAAGTGAAACTGTTGACTTTGAGCCGATCATCCGCCAGAACGGTAAAAAAATAACTCATGAATTCTCATTTGAATTCATGATCGAAGCAGACACAATGACGCCAGCAGCGCTGGAAGCTCATTGCATGACTTCACATTCATCAAAGTGCACGAACAATGCTTCTGAAGGTGCGAAAGCTTTTTGTTAACAAAGATTATTGAACTCACCGATAAAGCCAAGCTGACAGAAGTCCAAAACAAACCATGGGTCTTGTTCTTGCTTCGCTGTCTTCGTCACGGCGAACTTCTTCATGATGGTGATGAAGCCGCGCTTCGCGAGAATGTCGTCTTCGAGCTGCACGTAGAACGTCGCTTTGATTTGCGAATACGCCATGAGAAAAGCAAAGTCCAGGTTCTGCTTCGACCGCCACTTGACGCGTTCGATCGGGTCATTCAAGGTGATACGAAGCTTGTCCATGTTTGGATAGTACGACGCCGGCGGTGAAATCACTTCGATGATTCCGCTGTCTACGTACTCGCCGAAACGCATCTGAATTTGCTTAGCGATGTCGCGAACATACTCGAGATCCGTCTCACCTACAAAGACCACAATCATCGTGTCGTTTTGTTCTTCTTCGTCCATGTTTACAAGCAAATTATCCAAAGTGCTAAGCAGATAACTCTGCTTATCACGTTTAACGGTCGGGATTCCTGGGAAGAAGAAGCGTGAACATTTGTAGAATCGGTTTTGCGGGAGCAGCCCGAGGGTGAGTGTAAGTGATTTGTTCACCGAATTTCTAGACGTCAACTTACCTAACACTATCGATACACCTGTTCGCCCTTTTGTTAAATGAAAAGCCGGTCGCAGCGATGCCGGGTCGTCGAGTAAATGCGGCAGAAAGTGATAAGCGGATGGCAAGCGGAGATTCGACGATGAGAACCGGTGGTGCGACGACGACATCGTGAGATTTCTGATTATTGCTTTGGACTCGGGACTCAACGACTCGAGAACGTTGTTGAAGTTTTGGTTAAAGTTCGTAAGCGCACTATTGTTCTCGCTTGTGTTATTACTGGCCGCCGTGAGGCCTAAATATTGTGATAAGATCGATACGTCTTCCTGTTTCGTCCGATACATTGACTCCAAATACTGAAGGCGCATTTGACACTCGGCCAGTTTCTGTGATAAATTCTGCTCTATCCTAAAGTCGGGCCCAAGGATGAGTATGAAGATGGTGAAAGGAACGAGAATGGCCCCGGCTGTGATGAGCAGGCATCCACGACGACGTAGAAGCGCAGGAAATACTTTTATCACCATTGTTCTCGATGCTAGGTGCGTTTGCTTCCGATGTGGGTATTCAAGCGTTTACGAAAGTTCCAGCAGATCCATAAATGTGCCGATTTGATGAGAGATTCCGTGAAAAACAATCTGCAAGACACAAGAGTTAGAATTGATAGGAAAGATCCGCCAATGGGCGTGGCTGTCTAGGAACAGAACTAATTTCCGAGTTTTTCGTACACACGGAGACGATAATTTGCTTCATTTCCGCTATTGACGTCGCAACAAAGTTTCTCCAGCGGAAAGAGCGAGCGACATTTGTGGTGCAAGCCATTTTTTCCTGCTTTTCTTCGAAAAATAAAGTTTTCCCCCCACCGAGAGAGTCTTTTCCAGTCTTTATTGATGATTGTCGTTGGAAATTGACTTCAGCTCTGCTTTTTGTTCGAACTTTTGTGACACCAGCGAATAAAGCTTTAAAGTTTTTCATTTCATGGATCTTTGTTGTCGTGCACTCGGAGTCGTCTGCTGCACGATTTCTGACAATCAATTGCGAGTTTTTCCAGCACGAGATGACAAAAGGGCGGATTTGATTGCAGATTTGGTTACCCAGAGTGCTTAAAAGCATCACGAATTTAATCAAATCACTTTACACGAGCGAATTTGCTTGTCAACAAGGCAGTTGATTGTCTGCAATCGACGATGCATTCATCTAATTTGATGGTTAATGCACAATTAACAGCGCAAAAAAAGCTTTTCTGAATTAATACGCCCGCCGGTTCCGCTGTTTTAGGAGCGTGACATTTATTGACGAAATTAATTCACAATAAAATTGATGAGTTTCATGTGAAAATAGGCCGGGTGGCTTTTGTGAAGCGTTGCGGCGCATTGGGCGCAGCTACATTGAACCGTTTTCATCCGGTGATTTTCGGGGCCATCAAGAGTGACGTCAATCGCTGCTTTTTCCCAAGCAATTTAGTTCTCAGACGACCGAAAATGACGATGATTTTTTGAAAAAATTATGACACGTTCCGTTTTTTCTCATCGAGACTTTAATATCGGAGACCAGCATCAAACAAATTAAAAGTTATCAGATTAATTCTGTTTGCGGCGCGTTTTAATTAAGATAATTGTTCCGTGGCGATGAGGGAGATAAAGATGAAGACAAGCCACCGCAGTTTAATTGTTGTTGAAACTTGTTTTCTGAATTTAGTTGTGCTAATTGAACTATCACGCTATTCCCGAGTGACGACGCTGTGTTTGTTCGATCGGCATTTCGAAATGTCACGTCCGAGAGAACGATGGCCGAGGTGAGTGGAAATGCCGAGAAAAATCAATAAAACCACTCAATGCATTTTAGAAATGAAATTCGAGCTGACATCGGAGAATTCTTTAGACTTTTTTTGACCAACAGCTCATACCGCCAACGTGAACATCGGTCACCCTTACTTAACTGGAAGATTTAGTACGTCTCATGGCAAATGGAAATGAAGTTACCGGTCGAATGAATCACAAGTAATTGTATGTAACTTGTTGTTGTTGTTGTCATTCGTGACAGCACGATCGGTTTAAAGCACCGGGATTACGAAGCAGTTCAATAGCGAAAATAATCTTCTTTCGAGTATTTTGTTTCTCCAGATTGTTTACGAGCTTAATCGCTGGTTTATGTACTCGCCAGTGAGAAAATTCAGCACCAGGGCTGCGAACAGATGGGGTCGGAGTGCACACATGATTTGTCACGACGTTGATCTGTCTGGAATTCGGCCCGAAATGAGAATTCGGTCATCGCATTGTACACGAGACGATGAAGTTTGTTTTCAGGCGTGTAACAAGTGTGAGATGCGAATTAATTACATTACATTAGACAGCACCGCATGAAATTGCTTCAATATCAACAAAAGCGAAGAACAAACGGTTCATCGTCGGAGCGCCTTGTGCATCATAATTACTTTGATTAAAATTCATCGTGGAATGAAATCGAGCGAGTGTAATTGACGTAATTCATTCACCACATGAAATTCATTTTAATCCCGTCACGGAGAAAGCAACCCGACCCAGCTTCACACGAGAACGAAATTCTCTTAGAATTACATATTCATGTTCAACTGCTCGAGCGACAGCGGTGTAAACATTCTGATGATGATTAAAAATTGCTGACCCGTTTTATGGTGAGCGAGAGAACCGGTCTCGGGGCTACTGGGGCTTCAGAGACATACTCGAACATGATAAGGTGAACAGCGGACTGGATTGGCTGTCACAACAACAATACATCACGTCGCAGATGTGCATTTGAAGTCGGGCGGATGAAGCTGTTTCTCTCATATGGCACACGAAAATAATCTCATTCAAATGGCGCACGCTTTTGAGCCACTTCTGAGATTTGAACAGCATCTTCTTCACTCGCGCAAACAATCTCGACAGACTCACGAGCGTGTGTCGTGAATTTATAAGTCACGTTTTCCATTTGACCCGCTCAAGTATTTACTTAATCTGCTCTTATCTTGCACTCCCTCGACATCTCGCGAATGCGACAGTCTTATCTCAACGGCTGTGTCAAAATTAACAGCAACTTATGAAAAGAGGGAGCGTGAGAGCCGGAATTAGCAGCGCGTTTTGGAGAAGAGCACTTGAAAAATTAACAAATGAGCGCTAAAAATAGATGAATATCAAATGACATTGAAAACTCGATAAAATTGTCCATATTGGACATGCACAGGGTTGTGGGAAGGTTGAAGTGTGAGAAGTGACACCTGGTGTATGATTTGCTTTTAAAATTTTAATGATGCTCTATGTAGCGGAAACTTGAAACATTACTAATGAGTTATTGATTTAAGGGAGTGAGTTGAAGTGCCATCTGGTGGATGTTTTGATTTTTAAAATGAAGCGCTGCCTAGTGGCAATTTGAAATAAATTAGTTTCCAAAACCTTTAAATGAAGCGCAGTACAAGCTTTTACTGGTTTAAAGTGTTGCCTAAAACGCCACCTGGTAGAAATTCTAACAAAACACTAATTTAAGCCAACATCTGAATGATTTACAACCAAAACAGTCACAGGCTTAACTCATAAATTTATATCAAGAATGTTCTCACGCCCACCCTAACATACCCGCAACACCTGTCCCTACTTTCCAAACGGGTTCACCCACAACATAAACATTAAAAAATCTTTTCCTTCTTTCCACATAAATAATCTCGAAATTACGCAATTAGACTACACTGAAGCACTAGAAGCGAGAGTGAAAGACGAGTCGAGAAAAATGTTTTTATCATTCCGCTAATGCTGTTTGTTACTTTCACGCGTCTAATGTTCCTTTTGATTTATTATTGCTTTCTCATTATTATCATCAAAAGCGGTGTTTGGAGGCCAAAGCAAACGCAAACGTTTACGCACCGGGTTCTGAGTCGCGTTCTTCTAGCAATTTGTTGTTCTTATAATGTTGTCATCATCTAATTATCTCTCGAGAGTGTGTGACTCGAGTTATAAATAACAAATTTTGCCTCCGTGCTGAAGCGAGATGAAGTGAATTAGATTTTCTTTCTACGCTCGGCTCTTTTCCTTCCTTGCGAGAATTTTCCTTTCGATTTTTCTTTGTCGAGGAAGTTTTTAGGGTTTGGTCTCTTCGGTTGTTTTCTTTTTCGTGATGAAAATTTCGAGACTTTAGCGACTGTTTCCACTTGTTTTCGGTACGCACGAGTGGATGGACAATGGAATCATCATTATACTGGATTAGAGACTCAATTCAAGCCAATTATTCATCAGTTTCAAGGCAAAAAAAATCGACTCCGACTTGAAACCTACTTTTCACTTCACTAAAAACTTTTTTGTTGCTTTAAGACACTTGAAACATTTCCAGATGGAAATTTTCATTTTTCTTCAAATCATTACTTAATCATTTTCACTTTCTTCTCTGCAAACTCACTTGCATTTAATCCAATTTGAGGTAAAAAATATATTTTCTTAATCTTTAGTCAAACATGTTCTCCTTTTGCGACTGCTCACGACGAGTTACAAAACCAAAATAAACCTTTGGTGGTGTGTAGGCAACGAATCACACAGCAAAACTTCGACTGGCGCGATATCTGCTGAGTATCCAGCGCGGTATCTGAACGTGAAACATAGAAGCATAAGATATTTTCATACTCCGTTGTTTGAATGGAGTATGCGTTGTCAGAAAGCTGTCGTCGGATTTTCGACACTTCATTGACCCTCATCACTCTAAGGGAAATTTGTTGTTACTGATTTTCGTGACCTAATGAATAAGCTTGTTAGCTAACAGTTCTTTTGTTTTATTGCTTCATGTTTCCTGGAAAATTGAAATTGTGAAGGATTTTATTATGTTTCATAAGCGCACTTCAGATAACTCCGGAGTTCTAAGTAGAAGAAGAAAAGATTATTATATTGACGAGGAATTTTGTAAATAGAATCAGCAAATAAATAACAAAGTTGTTTCTTGTCAATATGTATCGTTCAAACAAAGCTTTTAAAATTAAGTTCCCGACAACTCTACTCGTTGTTTTGAAGCTGTAAACATATTTTTTATTAAATTTCCATATCTGTGTCAGTTGTCACTATAGATATGATGCAAATAACTTTGCATCGGTGACTTGCAGTCCATAGAAATTTCTTATTAGAATTTCCCTTGGGTTTTTGATTCCTTCAACTCGAAACATAATTGACATCAATTCGACCAGCCTAGAACAAATGAAAATAGTCCACAAGCAAGCTCTGACCTTCAAAAATGACAATTGAGACGGAATTCCTTGGAATGTCGAGGGAAATCGGTCTATCTCGTGACCAACTTCGTCTACAAACTGTTTTTTTATTTTCATTAGTGAAAATTGCCATCATTCGTTTAGTCTTGCTTGAAGTGAACAGTTGTGGAAAATTTTGTATGCAATTTCTCAAGAAATGCCACCGCAACTCAACCACAACGTGAAGAAACTTCCACCTCTGGAGAAAGGTGCAGGAAGTCAGTCATCGCTGAGAAGTAACGAATCAAATGGCAAAGTGTATAGCATTCAAGAATGGAGTAACGCTGATGGTACGTAGCAACGTGACGTCGCACAGTTCGTACTCGGTGTCTGCAAATAGAATCACGATACGAGGTTAAAAGTTCTGCAATCAGCATCGAATGAAATGATTTCCGTCCTTAGAAGTTCTTCAATTACACTAATATGTAATGCAATCCACGAAGACGTCACTCGTAAACCGTCAGCAGCATATGATTCTATTGTTATCGCTATTGGCATCGGATATGTCTTCCATGAGGGATTGAATATGAACAAAAACTTTCTAGCTGAACGTTCAGTTTGCAAGTTGTCAGCGGTGGTGAACAGCCGCGTTTACGTGAAGTGAAACCGAAAGTAGTATCGGTTGTATTTACATGTTTCGTAGTCAGCAAATCTAATAAAACAATAAAACTTCA
Source organism: Belgica antarctica (assembly GCA_000775305.1). Lineage (NCBI taxonomy): Eukaryota > Metazoa > Arthropoda > Insecta > Diptera > Chironomidae > Belgica > Belgica antarctica. The sequence goes on along the minus strand of JPYR01000121.1, from coordinate 107,043 downwards.
GTAAAACCAATAAAAGCTTTGTTAACGGTCTTTGTTAAGAAAAACTTTTCTTATTTGTAAACGATTTGCAAACTGTTCTTAAAATAGTCGCAAACAGGCTGGGGAAGTTCTTGAGTGGCGTCAAGGGTCCATTCAAATTGAATTTCTAAGTCGCACACGTAAAATTTCATAAAGAAACGTTCAGTATTCAATAAAGAAGCTTCCAGCACACTTGAAGTAGCTGACACACTCCATAGAATCGATCGATCACACCAATTTCTTTAATCCACCAACAATCCCCTCGAGAACTTTCCTTAATTTCCATTTTTATCTGCTCTGGAAGTGTCTGAAATGTCATTAAAGTCGTAAAAATAGCGATAAAGGAATTGATCTTCTCGACAATTTATTGCGTCGCCGATGTTTACCCTTTTTAATTGATTGCCACGGAAATACTTCACTTGGCTATTCGCATCTCTGCGGTTTTTGCACCACATAATCGAAGCCGTAATTAAAGCTTTATCATGAATTTATGGCGATATTGATTTTACTTATAAAAGAAACAAGAAAAAAACTGTTCTTGAACTCAAAGCGACAACATCGGCGATTAAGTAAACAATCAACAAACTTATCTTCCGCTTTGTCGTCCCCCTAGAACAATCGTGCAAGCGTGGGCTTTGAAGGATGAAGAAGATGAAAATATTTCGTGACGACTACGATTAAGGATTCATCCTTGGTCATTAAAACGTTTTAATTATAGTCGAGTAGAGTCGAGTCTATATTTTTCGAAAAACGAAAGCACAACTCGAACTGTGATGTTATCATTCGTCGTTTGTTGCTCGGAGTGAACAGTTGTGAACAATTAAACTTGGCTGGAGGCGCTCGGAGCTACCAAAAGCACTTGAAACGGCAACTTGAAAACATTCTGAAGCGATGAGTCAATGGAGGGGAAATTTTTTCGGTGAGCTTGACGAACTCTGCTTTGACAGAGCATTCATTTATCATTTTCGAAGGACTTAGCGCTGGAATACTTGAATCGTGAATAATTAAGCGTTAGACATCGCATCCCTGATTTCATCGGTGCGCTGTTTTAAAAAATGACTCGGACTTTCCACTCGATGAACCATTTTAAATACGCGCCTTTCTTGCCTCGTCTCGTGAAGTTGTAAAGCTCGGGGTGGTGGTAATGGAAAGTTTATTATTTTCATTCAATTTACTGTCAAATAAACTTTAACATCCTGACGTGCGCCACATTTAAATACTTTAATGGGAGTTTTTATGGCTGCGGGCAGGAAAAAGCTTTTATAAAGTCAAACTTACTTCAAAGTTTATACAGTAATGGAAATTTATGCAAAGTGAATTGATGCTGGGGGAGTGAGGATAAAAGAAGTGATTGGAAAAAGGTGAAATTTGAGATGAAATCGAGCTTCTGGGATGTGTTGAACGGGAATAATATCAAACCGCCTTGAACGAAACCACCATGAACGGAACCGCCAGGAATTTGTGTTATTCGATGAAAACCAACAAGTTCAAAATCGAAGAAAACTGTTAAAATTTCTTTTTATGTCACACCATCTTTTCCCAGCAGAAGCATGAAATCATGTTCAAAATCTCCCTGATTCCAAGATAAAATGCAAATCATTCCTTTTCCTGAATTCGCATGCTGGTAAGAGATGGTGTTGTTGTTGTTTACATTGGACACGTGAATTTCGAGATTTTTTTTATAAAATTTAATGATTTTTCCGATTTTGAATCATGGCAGTTTCGTTCATGGCAGTTTCGTTAATGGCGGTTTCGTTCATGGCGGTTTAATATTATTCCCGTGTTGAACTGATTCCTGGAGAACCGATTAGAATGAACCGGTTGTTTTGTGTTAAGAAGTGTTAGTTAATACCAAAACGGTTGGCAGTTGGTTCTCTAGATATAAAACCCATTATTTCATAAAGAAACTACTTTCTTCCCTCGCATTTAACAGCCACCTCAGTTTCTTGCAACTCTGTTTAAAAACACAGCGATCGTTAAAAAAGGGGACAAAACGCTTTGTCTCCTCGTTAAGTAGCCCGAATTCTCTTCGCGCGTACACTGCGCGTACACTTTCGGCGTAATTTTAAATTGATTGCTAAATTCGAGGGAAGAAAGTAGATTTCGCTGAATTCCATTCCGGTTTCTGGATAACCGATTCAAAATAACCGTTCTTAATCTTGAAAACAAGCATTAGCAACAAAGTTTTTGCTTTTCCAGACTTATAGGGCTAATGACTAGAAACGGAATGAAACAAGGAATTTTTGAGCGTTCTTTTACTTAACTCTGTAACTATCTTCCGTTGGGCCGCCGTCAGTCGGATTCATGTCGAACAGGTGGCCTACACCGTTTCTCGGTTTTTTTTTGTGGTGTTTTCACTGATTTTGAGAAATGTT
>JPYR01000121.1:87470-104562 GCA_000775305.1 Belgica antarctica | reverse complement strand
AATCGAAGTTGAAGTCGTTCCATTCCGTTTCTAGTCACGCTAACCCACCATTCCATTTCTAGTCATTAGCCCTATTTTGTGTTCAAAACAAAATTCTTAAACAATAAACTCGGTTTTCTTTGTTATCAAAACAAAACTTCATTGGCTTATTTCACTCCCACTCCATCGATTGTGTGGCCAATCCCCTCAAGTCGTCAAATCATCGACAGCTTCAGGATCATTGAAATCCGATCGCACTAAATTCTTCAAATTTTTCTTCTGAAATTTTTCTCCTCAGATTTTTCTCACGAGAACGTTAAAGTCAATTTGACGGGCTTTCTTTCTGCTAAATAAATTTTATTCTCCTAATTTATTAAGGTCGGATGTTTTAACGCGAAAATAATGTTTCAATTCAATTTTCATTAGAGTCAAAGCCAATGGAAATAATTGTTCAAAGGACGATCAAAAAATCTTCCGGGAAGCAATTTCAATTTCGATGTCAAGTCTGTCATTCAGAAACAGGCGTAATTTATACTTTGCTACATTTTATTTATTGACAGAAGCGCAAAAAAGACAGAAGCAGCTCAATTTGAATGTTTATTTGCTGCGAAAACAAGTGTTAGCAGTAAAATGTCACAGCTCAGGGTGGCATTCGCGAATATCGACAGCTTTTAACAGCCATAAAAATCATTTTTGTGACTCTGCTGTCGGTTCAAAGTCATAATTTCCTGACTTCACTCGTTACGAGTGATAAGGGTGCGTCCATAAATTACGAGCCAAGTTATTTATTGCTCAACTTTTCCGATCCGTCGAAGTGGAAAGTTAATTAAATAAGCAGAAATTTATTGTCCGCCGAACTTCGACACCGATTACTAATTTCCACCCTCGCACACAACGGGAAGCGTTACTAAAAAAAACTGGCTTGCCGACTCTCTGGGATCGGATGAATATTTATTGCCGTGAAAGGCAAACAACACGACGTGTGTGAAGATTATGGAGAGAAAAATAACGCTCTCGATGCTTCAACAAGCAATTTTTGCGCCAAAATCACCTGAAATGTGAGGAAAATTTACGGTTCTGACATTTTTTTCAGTAAACATTGTCTAAAAATGCAAGACTTGATAGTATAAGGCACGCATTTTACCACATTTTGAGCTGAGGGAAGTCATTCTGTCATGAAAATCCGCGGCAGTTCCACTTTAATAAATCAACTCACTTTCAAACTCGACCCCTTTAAACAACTTAAGCTTCAATAAAAATCCACTTCACAACGGTCCCTCCGAGACAAAAGCCGCGTTAGATCCATAAAACTCCTTCAAATGGAAGATCTCTGAAGGAATCCGCTGCCACAAGTCACGCTTCAAAAACATTTTTTATTGGGTCCTTAATTTTTATGTACGCTTCATCAAGAGCTTTCTCTGCCGTTGAGCGGAAGGAACAATCCAATCACTTTCGGTTTTTCTTTCGAAAGGAATATAAAAAACAAACAACAACGAGAGACGAAGGCTGAAGCGTGGAAAGATGAAAAACATGTGCACGGATTTTCTCCGCTTTTCTTCTCCGAGAGAGAGTCATCCACCGACGTGATGGCATAGAAAGTGTGCACAGACCTCATTTATTTACTCAGTTTGCGAACAGCGCTTCACCTGATCGGATGGTGCAGAGAACGCTGCGTGTTAGAGCTTTTAATATCCTGAATGCAGGAACTGATGCATCAACTGTGAAGTTTATGACATGTTCGCACGTAGTGCCGAGACTAAATTAGGTTTTACTAAGCAGCAAAAAAGCTCGTAAAAGCACCGACTAGTTGGGTGTTCAATTATCATCCAGTGAAAAGCTGTGCCACCAACCGCCGAGCGATAATTAAAATCGAATGTTTTGTGTGCATTTGGTGCGGGTGAAAGAGAAACTAATTAAGTACAAATAAAGAAGCTGGGGCAGGAAAAAACTTGTGGAGTTAATTGAATCAACACGTAGAGCGACACATTATTCGCTTTATGTTCGATTATTGTATGTTTGCCGAAGCTATCATGCCGCCTACCGGACATCTCGCCACGGATTTGTTGACTCAGGAACAGTGATAGATCGAAGCAAGCTTTCAAGCTCCGCAGAACAGTTTCTATTTTAATCGATTAAAAGTGCGAATACTCAAGTGCCGAAATAAGTAAATTGTGCAATTGTACAGAAGCAAGAGAAGACAAAAGTGTGAAGCGGAAGCTTAAATGGAGTTTCTGCATTTAATAATGGAACGTGTAATTGCATTTTGGCGAAATCGAAGGTTCTTTCAGTTCCGTAAGTTTCATCATCATGGTTATTCTTTAGAAGCTCTTCGTATGGCTGAAGACTTTTTATTGAATCGTTTATGTGCGTCACGTCGAGAAGCTCGATAAGAATTTCTGTTTACCTCGTTCGGTGGTGGTCGAAAAATATGCAACAATCAAGAAGAAAGCAAATTGAAAGGAAAAGTTTTTAGACAACAATGAGAACTTTGTCCATTCTTTGAGCTGTTACGAAGGGTGTGTGTGGTCAGTAATGTCCCAACAGGCCTGTCCCATATGATTGGGATGATAAACGAAAGCAAAAAATTATGAAAAGCAAAGCAATAAGTTCGGATCGCTCCCAGATGAGTGTTCCAAGCTTGACTGAAGCTTTTTCTGTTGTTTTGCTCTTTCGAGACTATTTGCTTCAGGATTAAAGTCCCATGAAGGTTAGAGATGGAAAGCAGGAGATCCTTTTTGCTTTTAATCCATTAAGAGGTTATTAACAAAGATTACCAGACGATGATCACTGATAATTTACGGTCGCAATTTGCCACTGAACAAAAGCATACGTAATTGGGTCGGTTGCCAATGCTTTACTTGTGAATAAGCTTTCTAAGGACATTGGAGTGATAAATAGGTTGTTAAACGGTGAGAAGTCAAGGTTTCAAAGTGAAACAGTCAAGATTGGACATTTGTCGTTAAAAAAGCTTTTAATAAGCTTTTAATAGCTTTCTGAACTGCTACAATCACACGATTGTAAACTGCAACAAACTTTCACAAGATTTAAAACTTTCAAAAAGCTTTCACAAGCTTTAAAACTTTCAAAAAGCTTCGAGATCACTCTGAAATGGTTCTTTTTAAAACCTTTTGGAGCTTTCAAATTTAATTTAACTTTTTTCAATACTTTACATACCTTTTTTAAATTCAATAAACTTTTAACAATTCCAAGAACATTTCAAAGCTATAAAAAAGCTTCAAAACAGTTTTTCTTCAGCTGGTTGCAGAATACAAGCTTGAGAATTATTGATCATAAAACTTTCCGACACGCAACATCAAACGAATCTGTTTTAATACCATCAACATCACTTTAAATGAAATCATGAGATTATGCGGTTCATTCGTTGCATAAAGTGGATACATAGTGCAGCGGTAATGCTCCACTAAATTCTGAATTGAGGCAGGTTCCCAGAAAATTCAATTATGTGTTCATTCTCTGTGAATTAATGTGTGTGCTTGCGGCTTCGCAGGATATTTCCTTTTCGGGGATGAATATTAATGGAAAACGTCAACAATAGTACAATGTTTCTGGCAAATTTTGTTGAAATCAGTAACCATTAATAATTTGCGCTGATTATGGCATAAATTATGTTGACTTAAACACTCTCTTGTCAAACGTCTGCACCCACCCACTGGCAAAAATCGGCGAAAATCTCTAGTCATTCAGTAAATTAAAACCGTCAACGCTTGAGTTACTCCACATTTTCAACAAATTTCGTTCGATAAACCAAAATTGTTTCCATCTCACAGGTAGCAACCGTAGGAGTGCAGATAAAGGAGAAGACAAGGCACCCAAAGGTAACCATAGTTTTGAAACTATTGGAATGTTAGAGATTGTGGCTGGAGTTTGCTGTGGTGGATGAATCTTGAAGTTCTTAGACATGTTCAACTTTGAAACTAATTGTCACCGTGACCACCAAGGTCCAACTGAAAAATTTGGATTAAGAATTTCCTCTCCTAAACCCAAACTTCCATCACGCCATGTTGTACTCCTAACACTTACGCTTCACTCGCCTCATTCCTTTAGAGTTCAATGACGAAGATATCCGAAGCTATTTGCGAAGCCATCCGAAAATGTTAGAACACTTCGTGATGGATGAGGTGGAACTTGAGCAGTTGGAGCGTTGGATGATCCGTCGAACGCAGAAAGCGAAGAAGATGAACTACGCTAATCGAAAGACGAGTTTGTCTCGATGGAAATTTTGTGTGCACGCTGACAAGCGACAAATGCTGGAGCAGCTAACGCAGCAGTTACAAATGAAACCGACGAAGGTGCACGTTCTGTTTGAACTGTCGTCGTGCATTTCCAATGCAGTCGGGGCCGATGGCTTTCGATTGTATTTGGTTGAAGAAGGCACTGACACACTGACCATTATGATGAATTCTGAAAACTTTGACGACAGCGGCGACCCGAAAATCATGAAAATTCTGCATGACGCGTCGATTCCACGATTTGTTGCTTCAACGCGTGAGCCCATAAGGTTTTCACGAGGTGACTGCGACTGCCGCTTCCCAAGCGGCATCTCCACGAGTGAAACTCAGCATGTTCTGTGCCAGGCTATTGTCTACCCTGACGGCAGCTTGGTTGCCGTTCTTGAGCTGTGGAGGCGTGAGCTCGGCCCCACATTTCACGAAGAAGACGAAGAAATAGGATATTCTTACTTGGTGTGGGGTGGCATCGCCCTGCATTACATGTCAATTTACATCAATTTAAACAAGCAAAAGAAACTCAACGACTTTTTGTTGGCCGTAGTCAAGTAAGTTAATTAAAATTAAGATCGAATTTCGGGGGTAATTGGAAATGGAATCTCGATCTTTGGGGATATTTTATAAGGTTTGGTAGTGTATTAACATGAACAACAGTTAACAATGAACTTTTTTGGTAATCTTAATTGCGCAATTATTTTTCTTGTGGAAAATGTTAGGAGTGACACAATCACTGTCTTAAACCGTAATTATTTCGATTCCAGAAGCTTTTCACAACCCTTAAATTTCCCTTTTCTGATGCTGATTTAGCCATCTCACGTTTCATTCCTACTAACTAAACCTAATTTAAAAACCTTTTCAGATCCATTTTCCAAGACATGGTCTCGATGGATATGCTGGTGATTAAGATAATGAACTACGCCCAGCGTCTGGTCAATGCCGATCGGGCGTCACTGTTTCTGATTGACTCGAAGACTAACGAGCTGTATGCGACGATTTTTGATGTGGGATTCGACGACGACGTCGAGGACAAGATGAATTCACCCCGTGGCGCCAAAGAAACCACTGAGAAATTGAAAAGTGAAGAAATTCGTTTCCCGCTCGGCACAGGTTTTGCGGGTCAATGCGCGCTCACTGGAGAGGTTTTGAACATAATCGACGCTTACGGTGACGAGCGATTCAACCGAAACGTCGATCAAATCACTGGTTATAAAACGGAAACAATTTTATGCATGCCTATTTTGATCCGCGGTTCGCTTATCGGCGTCGTGGAGATGGTAAACAAGCGTTCCGGTGTCTTCTCGAAAGACGACGAAGAAGCTTTTGAGACTTTCGCGATTTATTGCGGACTCGCCCTGCATCACGCCAAGCTTTACGACAAAATCCGTCGGTCGGAGAAGAAATATCGAGTCGCACTAGAGGTGCTGAGCTATCACAACGCGTGCACCGACGAGGAAATAGAAAAGATCGAAAAAATTGGCATTCCGGCATCGATACCCAAACTTTCGGACTACTGCTTCAGTCCGTTCGACATCGATGAATACCAGAAGGTCACATACGTTATTTTCATGTTCAAGGACCTGTTCGGCTTCAATCGCTTCGACCAAAAGAATTTGCTGAGGTTCGTGCTGACCGTGAAGAAAAACTATCGCCGTGTGCCGTACCACAACTGGACGCACGGCTTCTCCGTCGCAAACTCCATGTACGCCATCATCAAGAACTCTGAAAGTCTTTTTCGCCCCAACGAGGTAGGATAATTGGGTTTTTTCTCTCTCGATTAATAGAATTTGAACCTTTTACAATTTCAGTGCCTGGCACTCTTCATCGGCGCATTGTGTCACGATCTGGACCACCGAGGCAAAAGCAACAAATTCATGTTGGACTCCGCGTCACCGATTGCGGCTATTTATTCGACCAGCACCATGGAGCATCATCATTTCAACCAAACTGTCACCATTGTGCAACAGAGCGGTCACAATATTCTAGGAAAATTGAGCTCGACAGAGTATAAACAGATTTTAAGTTTAATTAAGGTAGGTTGGGGCGTCCTTGATGGATTAAAAACGGAATGGACATATTTGTGGTTGGATGAGAATATTATCAAACCACCATGAACAAAACCACCAGAAATTTGTGTAAATCGATGAAACACCAAGTTCAAAATCGAAGAAAACCGTTAAAATTTATTTTTATGACACACCATCTTTTCCCAGAACAACGCCAAATGATGTTCCAGCATCTCCCTCATGGTTTATTCCAAGACAAAACCCTAATTTACATGCTGGTAAGAGATGGTGTTGTTGTTGTTTATTTTGGGCGCGTAAATTTCCATACTTTTTTTTTATAAAATTTAACGGTTTCTCCGATTTTTAATCTTGGTGGTTTTGTTCTTGGTGGTTATGTTCTTGGTGGTTATGTTCTTGGTGGTTATGTTCATGGTGGTTTAATACTATTCCCTGGTTGGATTAGTGATAATTTCAAAAGTTCTTCGGCCTTCAGCGGGAGGGTATTTGAATTGAAACTAAATCAATCTGGGTACGAACAAGCTTGATTTCCGAAGAATTAGGCAAATAGAAGTTTATTTGAAAAGGATGGGCAACAAAATTTGATTAAACATCAAACTGAAATTTCGAATTTCCTTGCAGCATTGCATTCTCGCAACAGACCTCGCACTTTTCTTCCCAAACAAAGCCAAGCTAACGACGATGGTGGAACAAGAAAAGTTCTCGTGGAGCGTTCTCGAGCACCGGCTAATGGTGACAGCGATGTCTATGACAGCTGCAGATCTCTCGGCGTCCGCAAAACCGTGGGAAGTTCAGTCGGAGACTGTTAAGGGCATTTTCGAAGAGTTTTATGACCAGGGCGACGCTGAAAGGGCCGCCGGAAGAACACCCATGGCTATGATGGACAGAACGCAAACGGACCAGCAAGCCAATTCACAAGTGATGTCTTGGGACATTTTCGTTAAACTTTTAATTGAATTGTGTTGTTCTATTTCAGCTCGGATTTTTAAATGGAATTTGTATTCCCTGCTACACGCTTTTGTTCCGTTTGATTCCAGAGTCAAAGCCGATGCTGCAGCAGTGCCAGGAAAACTTGACTCGATGGCAGGGAATTGAAGAAGTCAGCAAGCAGAAGGCAGTTGCTAAGTAATCAACCTGGCGAGCAAAGTGTCATTAAGCTTGTCATCATGGCAAAGACCAATTAGATTCCATAATTCATCGGAATTAATTCTTATCACGTTGACGGAAAAAAGAAGAAAAAACTTGTATCGATAGGCACTGAAGAGGCTTTTTGTATGTGGCTGAAGTAATGTTTAATGTTGTCACCCACACATGTTCGTCTCGAAAACACTCGAGGTGGAAAAAGTGAAACAAAATAAATGTGAATTTAAAATTGTGAAAAATGCACCGATTGTCTTTTATTTTGTTTTCCTCGCTACATGCCTAGTCCGACTTCAATCGTCTTTGCTTCTACCCTTGTTCAGCTTTCTCGCACGCTGTTCCATGATCCAAAAGTACAGCGGTGGGCACAGAAAGCGGATGTAGTAAGCTAGGCGCGGGGCAATCGGAGCCAGCATGACGTCCTTTCTGTCTGACAAGATTTGTCGCAGGATTTCTTGAGACATTTCAAATCTATCGGCACCGGAGGCAGTAGCTTCATCCATTTTACCATGACTTCCTCCAGTTCCGGTTAAAGCGTTCATTGAAAGTGAAGTGTTGATGTAGCCGGGACTGAAAAGTGTCACTTTGATGTTGTTGTCAACCATCTCAGCTCGAAGGGAGTCACAGAATGCTTGCAAAGCGTGCTTGGAAGCGGAATATGATGAACGCTGTGGAAGACCGAACTTGCCTTGAACACTTCCGATGCAGACGATCCGCCCTTCCTTCTGTTTGATCATCGACGGCAACACAGCTTTGGTCAATGCAACGGATCCGAAGTAATTAACGTGCATAATCTTGATGTCAACATCGATGTTGGTGTCCATGGCCATTGAGCGCACAGATATACCTAAGTAGAACACATAAGTTAACCAGTTTAGATAAAATTTGCAAAATGCTTGCCTCCATTGTTGACCAAAATATCGATTTGGCCGTGGATTTCTAGCACCTTTTGAACTTTGTCTGGGAGTCTGTTCAAGTCGACTAGATCGAGTGGAAGCACGATAGGCGGGTGAGTCGTATGTGTCTGTGAATAAACATCTGTCATCAAAGGTCCAAAGTTCATTTATGATGCAATGAATTTACCGAGTGAAGCTGGAGCAAATCTTTCCTGACACGCTCCAGTTCATCCTGACGACGAGCTGCTAGCACAACCTTGCACCCAGCGATGTAGAATGTGTGGGCAAGAGCCTCTCCAAGTCCACTCGAGGCTCCAGTGATCAAAACCACTTTTCCAGGCAGCGAATTCTTCAGTCGGTGCGTCATTAAAAAGGTGTACATTATTGAACCGATGGCGAATGGCAGCCCGATAATCCTTAGAATCCACTCCACAAGACCGACACTCCTGCCCTTGGCCACTTCTTGCTGCTGCGAGTCCATTAAAAATACCGTCTTGCTTTCAGTGTTGAAGCAACGCGAATAAATAATCGCTGAGACTTGTGTTTTTTTTTTCATAACAATCACAGCCACTCGTTTGTACGAGTCGAGACTGTCCCGAGACTTTAACTGAACGCACCCTACGTGACTCGTTACGTTATACGCAGGCAGAATTTATAAAAGTGTATCTTGGTTTTTCAACAGCAAATTATCGAATCACCTGAATCACCCGAATTAAATCGACGATGTCGTCTTTTTCAATCGTTGAGTTGCTGACCGTTCCCCTGAAGAAGACTAGCGAGGTCGATTTAGTGAAGCCGCTAAAGAATCTGATCCAGGGCTCAAGCATCAAACAAAGCGACTCTTCTGCACATCTCGAGAACATCAACAGCTTCAACAAGCAGCGGAATCACGCAGTGTTCAAGGTGTTTGAGAAGAACGATGTCGCGTTGAACACGATTTACGCGTAAGTGTCGCTGAGCCAGATTCCTCAAATCCGTATTTGCAAGTCGCTCGATTGCATGAGTCATCGCGTATTTATTTTTCTTTACGACATCTCCGTCTCAGGTACTTTGACCAGCTCTCCGCTCTCGAATCCAAAATTCCCATCCACGAGTTCCAGGTGCCGTTCAAATACAAGGATGCCTTCGACAAGGGCTCGATTTTCGGCGGACGGGCATCACTAAGTACGCAATTTGGTTTCATCAACTCAGTGAGTCATCAAACGATTAATTTATTTCTTCTATCTCAGCCTTGTCGACCATTGCTTACGAAAAAGTATGCGTGTTGTTCAACATTGCCGCACTCCAGAGCTGCAACGCTGCAACTCAGTGCTTCGACAGCGACGACGGCTTGAAGACAGCAGCAAAGCTGTTCCAACAGGCAGCCGGAATCTTCTCGCACCTCAAGTCAGCCGCTCCAGCTCTCGGACAAGAGCCGACACTCGATCTTCATCCGGATACCTTGCACGTCCTGTCACTCTTGATGATGGCTCAGGCCCAGGAGGTCTTTGTCATCAAGGCTATCAAAGACGGAATGAAGGAGCAAATAATTGCGAAGTTGGCCAGCCAGAACGAGGAAATGTACTCGGATGTATTGAAAGCGATGCAAAAGGACTCCATCAAGGCACTCTGGGACAAGGAATGGGTTCCGACTGTTGCAGGTATAGTTGACATGCTTAGTTGTGTAATAAAACTTCACATTTCTTTGTTTTCAGGCAAGCAAGCTGGTTTCCATGGAGTCACAATGTTATATCAAAGTGCAGTGTACAACTCAGCGAAGAAGATGGGTGAATCGATCGCTGCGCTTCAGAAAGCGATAGAACTATTCAAGGGAGCACAGACCCGATCGGGAAAGCCTCAGTTCTTCGAAGACTACAACAAGAGAGCTCAAAGAAATCTTGTCGAAGCGAAGAAGGAAAATGATTTCATATACAACGCTGTTATTCCCAGTGCCGACGCTTTGGAAACATCAGGAAAATTCCAGTTAGCAAAGGCACTGCCGATTACTCCACCAATGAGCTCGAATTTCAAGGATATTTTCGCTGACTTGATTCCAGTCGCACTTCAGCACGCCATCAACTCTTGCGACAATCAAAAGAACGAAATCGTCAATGTCGAGGTCATGAAGATGCGTGACGCTACTCAAACGCTGAACGGAGTACTTTCGAGCTTGAACCTGCCAGCTTCGATTGAAGTTAACTCTCCGGGATCGACTTTGCCACCGTCGCTTTTTGAAAAGGCCAGCGATTTGCGTGATAAGGGTGGAATCCAGTCAGTGCGTAAATTAATTTCAGAACTTCCTGAGTCGTTGACACGCAACAAGGAAATTCTTGATGAAACAGAGCGAATGCTGAAGGAAGAACAAGAATCGGACATTCAGCTGCGCAATCAGTTCAAGGAGAGATGGACTCGCACGAGCTCCGACAAGTTGAACGAAATGTTCCGCACATCTGCGGCCAAGTATCGAGAAATCATCAACAACGCAATCGCCGCCGACGCTGTCGTGCAACTGAAATTCCACGAAAACTCCAAGGGCATCGAGTTGCTGTCCAAATCGCCTTCGGAGCTTCACCAGTCTATTCCAGCTGGTAGTGGAAGCGTCAACAACAGCCCAGCCGTGGCCAAGTTGCGTTCATTAATGGACGCTGTTGAGACCATCAAAGCTGAGCGTGATGTCATCGAATCCGAACTAAAATCATCTACGGTCGACATGAAAGATCAGTTCTTGCACGCACTTGCACAAGATGGCGAAATCGATCCATCGACGGTCGTGTATCATGTCGGTAAGTCATTGAATCCACTTCAGAAGCAGGTCGCAGACAGTGTTGGCCGTCAAGCCACTTTGATCTCCGACATTCAGCAAGCACATCAAGACTTCACAACCGAGGTCGGATCCGGATCGAACCAGCGCGATCAAATTCTGTCACAATTGGCTTCGGCTTACGACATCTTCACAGAACTGCAGCATAACCTGAAGGAAGGCACAAAGTTCTATAATGACTTGACGCAGCTGTTGATCGTCTACCAGAACAAGGTCAGCGACTTCTGCTTTGCCCGCAAGACCGAAAAGGAAGAACTCATGAAGGACTTGACAGCTGAAAGCTCGCGTCAAGCTGCTGGAATTTTACCAGCTGCACCATCTCATCATGGTGAGTTTAAAAAAGGAGAGACTAATTGCAGAAGTTTTTACATGAAATGTTTTTTAGACGCAACAAGAACACCTCCCGCTCGACCACCACCACCGATGGTGCAAGCTAACGCTCCAGCTCCGTATCCAATTCAGACGCAAGGCATGCCAGCGCCGTATGGCGGTTACAACTTCATGCCTCCAATGCCAGCTACTTTCAATCCTTACGCAACGATGCCTGCTGGAGGAATTCCCTACCCACAGACATTCAACTTCCCTCAAGGTCCTTCAGCGCCAGGTAATTGACTTGAAATTGATCGCACAATGAGGAAAAACTAAGCAAATTTCATTATTTTTGTAGGAGCTTACATCTACGGAACGTATCCAGGATCCTACGCTCATCAGATGCAGCAAGGCGGCTACCCAGGTCAACCGCAAGACCCAAACAAGCCATACGGCTTCTAGACTACTCGAGCATTTAACATTATCTATTATCCCGATCACAGAGCAAAAACAAAGCACAGCGAAATTTTCCTTCTTGATCTGGTGCAAAAGTTAACTTTAATGATTTTGTTATCATCATTCTGAAATAAATGGAAATTATTTAACACCAATGCTATTATTTAACGGCTGAGTTGAGATTCAAAATTCAAGCGGCTACGCGGATGAGACAAAAGCGGCGATTCTCGGAACTACAGAGTAAGGGGCGATACAGCGCAGTCAAAAAAATTTATTTCAATTCAAAGTAATTTGCAAGGTACTAAAAAAGTCATATTGCTTGAATAACCATTCCAATCGGGCCAAATCGTCGGTAAAACACAGTCGGGCCTCACCTCGATGGATCCTTGTGATCCAAAGCTCGAAAACCGCGTTAGAAAAGTGACAAAGTCGCAAGAAATAATTCACGGAAAAAGCAATACGAAATTCTTTTTCTTCTCGTCGTCGGATTCATCGTAAGCGATGAGCAAAGTGCTAGAATGAAACCGTCAATCGTAATCAGTTCGCGTGGATTGCGACAGTGCTCGGCGGAAGGAGTCGCCTCATGACTCAGTCGCCTTGTTTCGCAAGTTCCGTCATCCAGCTACGATCAATCTTCTCCATTTTTTCTTTCTTTCAATTAGCATTTCACACAGCTCCGCTCGCGAATACATAAAAGCACACGCGTAATGTGCAATTGCAAAGCAAATGTTCCCATCGCGATGGCGGAAGATGGCATTTGGCTCCATTTGTTGTGCTTGCAAATATTTTCCGCGATTGAATTTCGATGAAAGTAAAAATGAAAATCGCGAGAAAGAGAAAATTCTTTTCGCTTGTATCAAAGGTTTCGATCTATTTTTAAAGTGCGGGGGAAATTTCCTGAAGATTTGGCTGTCAATTTTATCAAAGCCGCGAGACTTTGCGTGTTGACCGAGAGACAATTACTCAGACGAGTATTTCAAGTGCAAGAAACAAAGCTGCTCAGCTGACGAAGAGTTTTTTTCGGGTCCAAGTGACATTTAATTAAAAGCTACTTGATCAAAGAGGAAAAATTTACCGTGAGAGTGGCAGAAAGAAAAAATGAGGAAAATAGATTTTATTCGAGACTTATACAAACACCCACTACACAGCCATATCACATTAAGTGAACAAATTTTCTATTCTCTTCTGCACACCTCCGAGAAGCAGCCATGAGAGCAACAAAATCAAGTTTCCTTCTCGCATTGTTCTTCTTCGGGGGATCAGAGCAGTTCTCCGGTCGTGATTTTATGTGCCTCCGAGACGTGACCTTACTCAAATCTCCATCAGCGCTGCGCCTTTTACATCTGTGAGGCAAGCTGTTCTTTCTTCTCCTTCATTTCTCTTCTGGTTTCAATTTAAATAGCTTCATGATTCATCAATAGAGTAGCGCACTCACACAGCCGCGAACAGCGCTTAGCGCTAGGCTGAATTGCTTGATTTTATTCTGCGACTTAATTTCACGGGGTCGATGGTTACGTGTCTGCACGGTAATTGCTCTCCGCTTATCGTACGCGCTATTTCGGGCAATCCATGATAGTGTAAACAGGATTGTGATAATGAGAAACGAGCTTCCCGTTGTCTCACATGTCAAGTTGCGCAATGTAAACACGTCCAAAACGGTGGTGATCCAACGAACAGAGAAGAAAAGTTTTTTGCGAATGTTAGGAAGTGAAAGGCAACTGTCAGTTGAACAGCGAAACAAAAAAAAAATTGCAGGAGTTGATAACAGAAAACAGCAGCGAAGCTTGTTTGTGATTGACTGACACGAATCTTTCCCTCTTCTTTGTAGAATTTGGTGTTGCTTCCAGTCGCACAGGCGTGTAATCATTTTCAACTGAAAACATA
Source organism: Belgica antarctica (assembly GCA_000775305.1). Lineage (NCBI taxonomy): Eukaryota > Metazoa > Arthropoda > Insecta > Diptera > Chironomidae > Belgica > Belgica antarctica. The sequence continues at coordinate 90,830 of JPYR01000121.1, read as the reverse complement.
AAGCGAACCGCGAAAGGTTTTTTGTCCAAACACAAAGCTCTTGAGGTTCCACATCCAACTCAAGTTTTCCGGCAAAGCAAACGACAACCAGTTGTCCATCTCTCGCGTGTACGGTTTGTTGAGTTTATCAAGCCCAGCAAATTTTACGCTCAAGACCAACCACACGGAGTAAAAACCAACCAGCTAAAGCAAACAACGCTTACGAGGAAAGTGTCACAACAAGTGTTTCTAGAAAACTTTTGTGTTTTTACTTGAAAATAAATTCGTCGAGAAAAGTGAGAAGATCCCCTGAACTATGAACGTCATGAATACCAGCGGTGATGATTTGCCTGAGTGTCCCTTGTGCATGGAACCTTTAGAGGTCGATGACTTGAGCTTCTATCCGTGCACCTGTGGCTACCAGATTTGTCGGTTCTGTTGGCATCGGATCCGAACGGACGAGAACGAGCTGTGTCCTGCTTGCAGGAAGGCTTATCCCGAGAATCCGGCGGATTTCAAGCCTCTCACCCAGGAGCAGGTAAGATCAACGTACATTTTGATCGTGTCACAATCAGTTTACCTTTGATTTCTTGTAGATTTCTGGTCTCAAGGCCGAGAAGCGCCAGCGCGACCAGCAACGTAAGCAAAAAATCACGGAGAATCGAAAGCATTTAGCGAACGTTCGTGTTGTGCAAAAGAATCTTGTGTTTGTCGTTGGATTACCGCCCCGACTAGCCGACGCAGAGATTCTCAAAAAGCACGAATACTTCGGCAAGTATGGAAAGATCCACAAAGTGGTCATCAATCCTAGCACAACGTATGCTGGGGTGCAAGGGCCGTCGGCATCTGCCTATGTCACGTACGTTCACAACAACGACGCACTGCGGGCGATTCAGAGCGTCAACAACATAACGATCGACAACCGGTCGATCAAGACGAGTCTCGGCACCACCAAGTACTGTTCGCACTTTATGAAGAACCAAGTGTGTCCTAAACCGGATTGCATGTATCTTCATGAGCTCGGCGACATGGAGGCGAGTTTCACGAAAGAAGAAATGCATCAAGGGAAGCATCAGGAGTATGAGAAACGGCTCCACGACTCACTTATCGCTCAAATGCAGCAGCAATCTCAGCAACCGTCGTCGAACCCGCCGGACGGATCACCTGTCACCACGAGTCCTATCAACACTTCGGACAGCAACAGCTCGTCGACAACGAGCGTGAAATCCGCTGAAGACTCAAAAGAAAACGGAGATCCCTCCAGCAACGGGCCGAATGAAGCGTGGCCGAGCTTATCAACGTCGCCCATCACGATTAAAGACAGCAAAACGAATGGCAAGTCCGGCAACAAAGAAAACTCGAAGAGTGAAGGTTACCGGAAGCATGAAAAGGTGAAAGGTGACAAGAAAGGAAAAGTTCAGAAACAGACGGCACGCGACAAGGCGAAAGCCCAAACGCTGAAGTCCAGCAGCAACAGCGTTAATAATAACCTCGACGACGAGCTGGGCGAGACAGATGACACTGACGACACGCCGTCTATCAGCAGCACGACCGATAGCGGCACGATCGACAGTGAAAGTGATAGCGGCAAGAGTTCGCCGCCAAGTTCATTCCCTGATCCGGTTCATCCCGGTCACCACATGTCGCAAGCCAACAACATTATCAATGTTACAGCCACGACAGCCACACCGGCAACCTCTACACACCAGCCAGATGCCAAACACGAGCAGCAAAGCAAATCGATTATATCGCCATCATCACAAAGTATTATCGAGACCAGCGACATCACGTCACTCTACAACAGCGACAAAGCAAAGGACGGCAGCATGGCAGACACGTCAGGTAAGAACGTTGAAAGTCGCGACGGAATTTATGCTAACTGCACTATTTTCTCCTTCAGCACGCCTTTCAAAACTGGGCTTGTTCGACGACAATTCAAGTTTCTTCTCACGAGGCTTTAATAATTTCACCAAACTCGACGGCAGCTCCGAGCACAGTCAAGCTATGAACAATGCTCAGCTTCCAGACCTGCTTAATGGAACCGTAAACAACAACAACATGAACTTGGATAATGAATCCAAACACTTGCTTAAGAATTTAGGCAACTTCGGATCCATTAACAACCACGGTAGCGAAAATACCCCCGACGATTGGGAGGCAGCATTCAAATACTTGATGAAAAGCAACATCGGAAAGCACTACGAAGACCAGCAGCAGCAAGAGGACTGGCTTCGATTCCAAGAAATGCGTAAACATTCAACCGGCGGCGTGACAAGCGGGCTTGGACTGAATCAATTCAACATGTTCAACAGTGAGTATGAAGATTTTGGCACGTAGACCATCATGGAACGACCTTCGACTGGCTTGAAGTCAAGCTAAACTGGATCTCGATGGTCAAAACCTTGACCAAAGAGATCAAAATCAAATACTTGCAATGTCTCCGTCATCCCGCCTCGAGTCAACACGTAACTAATATTTTTCAAACTTTTTATTGCAGACGATAACGTTGACAACATATTTGCGCAGAATGAAATTAATCGCATGATGTTCAACCAGCAATATTCACAGAACCAACAGCAGAGATTGAATCAACACAACGGCGACATGAATCACGTTCATCCGAGCATGTCCAAGTTCTTTGACTTCCATAAGAACCAGCAGCAACAACAACAGCAAAACCAGTTCATGATGAATTCCAATCCGTTGACGGATCAGCTGAACCAGTTGAACCTTCTGGACAGTCATCATAGAATGAATCAGAACGGAGGTGGATTCATGGACCAGACGCACCTGCAGAAACAGAGATTAATAGGAAAATACGACAGCGGCAGCGGAAACGCTCCGTTCAACACCAATAACAGCCAGCAGAGTCGGATGCACAACAATCCGTCACAATATTTGAATCAATCGGTCGAGGATGACTTAGGTGAGTTCGATGACCGGCGCATCTACCTGTAGTGAATGTTAATTCGCATTTCCGCTTTCTCCAGGGTTCGATCCATTCAAAGAGACACAAAAGGCATTGGCCGAGCTGATCAATGACGAAGCGACACAGCAGCAGCAACAGCAGATGAACGGCGGACAGAGAGCAAGAATGCCGCCACCACCCGGCTTCAACCAAATCCAGAACAATAGCTTTAGCAACAGCTTCGGCGCTGCGTCACCACGCTCGCAATGTAAGACTTACTTTCGATTTCCTTGTTGCGGATTTTGCAATTCATTGTGAAATTCGGCCGTAACGTGAGTGACTCACATAGACCCGCTATGAATTAAATCACATAAATCACGACGGAATTGAAAATTTGTTTATCCATGTTTGACTTAGTTTTAATGAGTTTTTTCATTTTTATTTTAGCTGGAAGCAAATTCCCGTTCATGCAG
>JPYR01000121.1:72618-87444 GCA_000775305.1 Belgica antarctica | reverse complement strand
GCAACAGCAACCACAGACGCAACAGAACAGCTGGCCAATGCATATGGGTTTCAATCAGAACTCAATCGACGGTGGATTTCCTCCACACAATCTGCCCCAGCAGCCACCACAACAGAAAACTACAGGTGAGCACTGGTTGATGACGACAAGGACGTGCCAGCAACAGTTGAAACTTGGAGATTCTCCACGGTTTATCACTCCCTTCAGATAATAACAACGTTAACCTCTCGTTTTAGGCTTCGGCAGCAACTTCAACGATTGGAGTTCACTCTCACTCGACCCAGCGATCGTATCCTTTCGCCAATTTCCCCAATTTAATCCACAACAACAACAGCAGCAAGCGCCCAGTCAGCCCAGCAATGACTTTCACATGTCCCAGATGAACCAGCAAGGTAATGCGTTTGCGTAACAATTTCTGTTGTCTACTTCCTGTGAAATTGAAGAAATCTTATGAATTTAAGGTTTTGGTATGAATCATGGAATGAATATGCAGAATAACTTGCAGTCGCAAACATCACCGGGCGGAGTAAGAGCGAACCACGGCCTCAATTATTGAGCACATCTCACGCTGAACCCACTGTCTCGTTTCAGGTCTTTTCTCATTCTAACGTTTTGAATCAAATTCATTTTAATTCGATGGGCAACATGGGCTCGTATGGCAATTTTGATAAGTTCCCCATGCAAATGTCATCGATTCCACCACCCGGGTTCCAATCTGGAAACTCAAATGGCATGAAAGCCGAGTGCATCAATTAAAAACCCTTTTCAATTTTTCCCTGTTTTTCCCCAAATCCGCTACAAACTAAAGTCAAAATCAAAAATTTATCACTCATTCGCTTAATCACTATTTCACCCAATTTGCTATTACCCTACGTTGAAAGTTGGAAAAATAAACAGAAAAGAATTATCTTGCATGGAATTTAATGTAATTAACAGGCGTGTTGGGAAATCCTGCTTTAAAACGAGACAAAAACACAAAACTTGCGCAAATCACCGGAGTTGCCAGGCCTTGTCGTCAAAGGCAACGGCGCAAAGCGGATTATCGGGCTGCCCACGAGTGACGCCAGTGCGGAAACACAGTTTCCCTCCCGTCACCCGTCGACAGCCCCAAAAACGCGATTTCAAAGACATAAACTTGCATAATTGAAAGTTCAGAGAAAAGTTCCGCTTTTTACCCGCGAGCTTTGACCTCCTGGCAACTCCGCTGCTGCAGCCCGTAATTTGAGAAAGTGAAAAGACACGTACACGCAAAAACGAGAAAAACTCTGCTTAACATAAACAAAATATTCATTTCTATGAAGACGCTATGTTGATTAAAATCTTATCGAGACAAAGAAACAAAAAATTATTATGTGCATTCATTCGATGAAACAAGAAAAATTATGGGAAAATTAAAGAACAATTGAATTGTCGCATGCGATAAACACTAAAATGAAGAGTAAAATCTTGGAGATGAAACTATATAATCGATAATATAAATAAATAAAAGGCAAAAAATTAAAAAGAAAGCGTCGAGTTTCTTTTATTCAGTTTGAATTCAATTTGCAGGTCATTGTGCGCAGTGTACTAATTCATAAATTCAACAGTGAATCTGTTGAAAACAATGAGATTTTGTTTTTAAAGGTTTTGGTTAGTTCATTAACATGTCAATCGACCTTGGAAGGCAATTATAAACAATATTTCAATTGACACGCAACGATAATTTACACCGCCACCTTCTTATTTCCTATTTGACAAACGTGCAACATCATTTTCGAGCTGTTCAATCTTCTTCTTCAGATTCGTCACGTCGTCGCTTGATTCGCTGTGTTGACATCTTTCCAGCACGTCTCGCAAAACTTCTTTGATTGCGTTCGGTCCTTTTCCGTTTCTTGACACGCAAACGTTATAAGCCAAACGGAGTTCTTCGAGGTCTTCGATCGGATCGATTATGTCAGCAGGAATTGAGCGCAGATAGTTTGTGGAGAATGTGATGAACTTTAGCTTTGGATTGAACTCGAAGAGATTTGAATGGAGCGTTGTCAATTTGTTGTTCTTGATGAACAGTTCTTTCAACTGTGGAAAACCTTTCAAATCTTCTTGCGTCAAAGCCTTCAACGTGGAATCTTGTACAGTGATCCCTTCAATGTTTTTAAAGAACTTCTCAACACCTCTCGGCCAGTATTTTGCCTGAGAATTACTGATGTAAATGCTTCGAACGTCAGCGTGTACTTTTCCAGGTGAATGCTTGCCACCGACCGACTCCGCGGTTTCGGTCTGCTTTTCAACACGGAGATCGTCTACAAAGCATTGGTAATTTTCACCAGTTACTGCGCCATTCCAATTTGATTTCCGAAACGTGCAAGAAACTCTAACCGATATGGCGTCTGGGATCAACACAGCAAGGCAGATCACTTGAAGAATCCTTTCGGTGGAGAAAACGTTGATGATAAAATAGAAAAGATTCTTATTAGATTTGTTTTACCGCAACTTCGAAGGTATCGACAACATTTTCAACTGAATTCCTTCGTCACAGGCTGAAAGCAACTTGATTTGTGGACACAAAGAGTTCAGTTCCGTATTTTCAGCCCAAAATAATCACAAAAGTCTCATCTCGTCTCAAGAGTGGGAAGAGACAAACACAACAGTTTTATTTCATTAAAATTGTTGATCCGTCAAAACCCAAACATTTTCACGCATAATCAAACAATGATAGGCTTCCCTAACATAAGCATCTGTATTATAAAAATTCCAACCACCTGTCGCCTTCTCATCGATCGCTGTCTCTTTAAATGTCCATGTTCCAGGCTATGATCAACAGCGAAGACTCCGGCGCGAGAATTTCGTGAGAAAAGTGTTAAAGCAAGAGACTGTGAGAGAAACAAAAGATTTCATTGGCTGTGTTGGTGTTGGACTCGCGATCTTAAACTTCAATTTTAGTCTTCCACAAACCACACACTTGAGTCAACATCTTTTCACTAACGCGAAGCGAGAAATATCCACAAAAAGTAATTTCAACAATTTCTCTTTATTCGACTTAAATTTCATCTCGAATTCCGCTTGGTAGCAATTTTCCGCGGATCGTTGTGCATTAAACAGTGCGACCGAGTTTCAAGTGGCGATTATCGTGATCCGTGAATTAGTTCACACAATGAAATAGCTCAGTCTGCTAAAAGTTCAAGTTAGATTCATTGCCTGTGATTAGCTGAAAAGTGGCCAAGCAAGTTTTTTTTCTTTCTTTGGCGCTAAAACCCATTTTCAGTTACTTTGGCTTAGATTTTTTTCCATTAATCGATCTTCATAACAACACCTACGGCAAAAAATCTGCTTGAGTGGACATCGTGAATCACTTTTGAAGCCTCGAAGTTTTTGCAAAACTGTTCATGTAGTGGGACGACTAAACAGAGAGTCATTCTCGATGACCAAAAACAGTAAAAGTCGCTTGAACACAGGTTCAATATTTAAATGAATTCTTTGGCTGTGCTAAAGAGTGACAAAGCGATGATCTAAGCTATTTCTACATGTCTTATTGTTGGCTGCACGGTTTCATTGAGAATCCCAATTTGTAAACTCGCTCGCACAGTTTTTTTTGTTGCTTCAATTGAACCACGAAAATTGTGTAATGATTCCGCGCTTTGAATATTTTCACTGATTCCGAGCTTAAGAAAGTTTTTATTGCTTCGTTACGGTTGTAGACAAAATGAAGCTGCTGTTAATCGCGGTGATTTTGGTGGTGGTCGGAACCGAAGCTGCCAAAGAAAAAGCCATCAAAGTGAAAGACAAGGACATGATGCGCAAAATGATCATCTACGATAAGGTGACTACACTTACAGTTAAAAGTGTTAAAAGACTTGAAATCTCGATGACATTTCCTGACATTTCAATTCTCTAGAAAAATCCAAACATCTTCTACTGCCCAGTGCCTGGAAAGTCCATCAAGTCGTACTCAATCGATAAAATGATTGTCAAGTAAGTCGCGACTGAGTTGTTGAAAGCAAGAGATGGAAACTGTTGAAAGATTTTCATCAAATTTGTTGAAGTGTTGTATGCTACTTCTTGAAGCTTCTGTAAGATTTCTTGAAGACATCTTAACAAATCTTGAAGAAAATTTATAAATTATTTACGACATCTTACCGATTCTGGAAGAAAACTCAACAATCTTGAAGAAATCTTTAAGAAAATGCTAGAAAAAGTTTCCGTCAGTACCACCCCCTTGCTTTACCACAACAAACCTCCTTCAATTCCTAATCTTCTAGAGCCCACCCACTTAATCGGCTTTGCGAACACGAGGGCGCAGGCATTCCGAAGGAAAGTAAGTCAGACTGTTATCAAGACGTCGACGAGACAGAATTTGCGTGCAAGGAGAAGTATAGAATCATGGTGAGTGCCCTAGTGCAGCTGTAAATGAAACTGGCTTTGAAGCTTACTCAACTCGATTAATTTTCATTTACATTACGCTACATTTACTATAAAAAACATATATGAGTTAATTTTCAACCACAATTATTGCCATATTTACTCGGATACTCAATTACATCGATTCGATGGCCAATTTCTGATATTTACAAACAAAAATATTTATTTTACAGAAACGTAACGCCAAAAAAGCTTTTGTATGAAATCACAGTTATGACGATTAGATGAATAAATGACATTGAAAGCTATCGCGCGTAAAATAAGTAAAGCTTCCGAATGCAACCAAGTTTAGAGACAGATGATCACGACGCACATTTCGCAAGAAGAAGCAAAGTTATTAAAGAGTTAAATAGTAGTTTAAACTTTCTGTAGAACCCTCTGTTTAGATTAGAAATGTTTCGAGAGATTATCAAGGGTGGGAACGGTCGTTAGTGATGTCACGGTCAAAATTCAATGTTCAGTGTCGCCAAACCAGCTATCTTAGTTACCAGATTGTTTTCATTAGCCAGATTGCATGTTCAGAGAGCGGTTTCAAGCTTAAAGCTTCGTTTGTATAAGAATTCCTGCATGGATTGCCACTGCCAGTAGTTTCCTGTCATTTCATTCATATCCAGATTCAAATCAATTCCAATCTCGGCAAACACTTAAAGTGACACCACTGACGAACGATTCGCCCCAGAACAGCAGTTTATCCCAGAATGTGTAGTGATTAGCGAAAGAAAAATATTTTATGTTCTATCTTGAGATTTCTTGAATCTTTCCGACTCGGAAAGTCTTTACAAAGCAGAAAACAAAGTCGAGTATTGCGAACAATTTCTGATCAATTAACAAAAGAATTCATTTCTTTCTCAAATAACTTTTATAACAAGAATTTCATTAACAGCGAAAAATTTATTCATCTTCTTGATTGCTAAAATTTAATATTTCGGGCTCCTCGGTTGTGGTTCTGCTTGCATTCATTTCGTAGATGGTGATGGGAACTTTCTTTCATTCATTAAGAGAAGATTTGTACATGAATGATGTTACTTAAAGGTGAACATTTTACTGCCTTAGTAAACTTTGAGTTAAATTTCACCGATGAACATCATTCATGGACGACCACATTGTAGAATAAAGTTAATTAAATCAACAACAGCAGCCTAATTGAAATAAAATGAAATAAACTGTAAATTTACAAACATAATCGCCACGATTGACACTTTTATTGACGCCCCCGCATAATCACACTCACAAAAAGCAAACAAAAATCACATTTTGAATTATTTATTGGTGGAATTGGACGACAAGGTAAGACAGACAATGCAAACATTAATAAATCACATGTTTGAACGCTTCTTCCGTCAGCATGAGATTCTAATGCTCGTCATGAATTAATTATTTTCAGCTGCGAAAGTATCCGGAAGAAGAGAAATCGATTTCAGGCTCGAGACTCAAGAAGTTCATGGACTATGACAAAGAAATGATTTCCTCTCTGATGGTCAATTACAATAAGAACCATTAAAGCATGTCTTGTCAATCAAAATTCGCTGTGTTTTCATTTGATTTTTCCCACGATCAATTTTTCAGTTAAAAACTTCTTTTGAATCTTCTTTGCGCAATTTTCACCGCCTAGCTTTGCCACAGCCGTCGCCCCTTCACCAGACGAAACCACGCAACAGCAAACTCCAGCCTGTCTGTTGACTGTTCAGACTGATTTTCTTTTTACTCGAGTCTCGCCAAGGCAGAAAAAGTTCAAAAAATTCTGTGACTGGAAATGGAGGGCTCCAACGGAGACGCCGAGGGCCAATTCGAGCTGCACAAGGCGGTCTTCGACAACGACCTGCGAAAGCTGAACCAAATCATTAAACACAACAAGGATGTTATTGATAAGAAAGTGAGTGAAAACTGATTGGGTCTTTTTATCTTATCGAATCGTCTGGCCTGACACCGAACTCGTCTGTCAATTATAATCACATTCTAGGATAAATATGGCAACACGGCGCTGCATTTGGCGACAATGATGGGCAAGAAGGGTGAGAATCTCATAAAACAGTTCACAAATTGGACCATAAATCACTTTCTACCTCTCGGTTTTTAGAGTGCATTTGTTTGCTTTTGAATGCCCAGGCTACAGTCAATGCCAAGAACTCGAGTGGTTGGTCTCCGCTGGCCGAAGCGATTTCGCGGGGAGACAGAGCGATAATTGAATTAATTTTAAGGAAGCTGAAGGAGCAGACGAGGGAGTCAATTAAGAACCGGAGACCATCGCTGAGTCTCGCGCTCAACAAGATCGATGATTTCTACCTGGAACTCAAATGGGAGTTTTCGTCGTGGGTGCCGCTGCTATCGAAGATCTTACCAAATGACATTTGCAAGATCTACAAATCAGGCTCGAAAATCCGACTCGACTCGACGCTGATCGACTTCAACGAGATGCACTGGCAAAGGGGCGACATAACGTTCTTATTCAGAGGTGACAGTGACACGATGATCACAGGTGAGTTGAGCTGGCTTGTCTAAAATGACTTTAATTCATGAAGATTCTTGCAGCCATGGACAACGAAGCGAAATGCTATCAAATAGTGCGAACGCAGGAGAACGAAATGGAAATCCAGGATGAAATTGATTTGCTGATGATGAGTGACGTGAGCGCAGAATAAAAAATTTAAATCCACGTCACTAATTTCTCCCATCGCATTCTAGATCGTCAACGCGAAACTGAACACGAAAAATATCAGCTTCAGCCCTGCCAAAACGGGCTGGTTCATCCGAGAAGATAAGAAGGAGAAGATTTCTCAGTACAACTGTGATGTTTACCATGTCAACGGGCTGACGATGGAGCAGCGAAAGCGGCGCGAACATCTCAACCGTGAAGATTTGCAGAAAAATAAAACTTCGATAGTTGAATCGCTGACGAAGACACCAGTGGAGTATGATCCGAATGTCGAGGTGAGTTTTGTTTAGTCTTTCAACGATCATAGTGCAAAAAAATATATTTTTTTAGATCCCACGTCGCGCATCACTGAAGCCACCCGCCTGCAAGAACGTCACTTGGGAAGAATATATCAATTCCGAGGAAACACCAACGCTCGGCCGTGATCTCGTGTTCAAAAAGAGTCAGAAAACTCTGAAGGCCACCATTGCCATGTCGCAAGACTTTCCGCTTTCAATCGACATCCTGCTGAACGTCCTTGAAATCATCGCGCCATTCAAGCACTTTGCTAAACTGCGAGATTTCGTGTCGCTGAAATTGCCGAAGGGTTTTCCCATCAAGGTCGACATTCCCTTGGTACCGACTGTCTCGGCGAAAATCACGTTTCAAGATTTCGAGTTCCGCGATAACATCCAGCCGAGCCTGTTCGAGATACCAGCAGACTACATAGAAGACGAGAATCGGTTCCCCGATTTATGATACAGCTTCGAGACCATTCTCATCATGCAAACTTTTTTTTGAGCGCAAAGCACACGTTGGTTTGCGTCCATTGATTAAGATTGATGACAAAACAAAAGTTCAAATGATTTTAATCGCGAAAGTATTTTGTTGTTGTGACTGATTTCTAGAGAAATCCAAAGCAATTAAGCCCCCCGATTGAGTATTCATGCTGGGCGGCGAACACACGGCGGAAAAGGTCACACGGAATTGATGATTTTAGAGGCGCAGGTGTCTCGAGAACAGATCGTCGCTGAATGATAGCACGGTGAACGGAACGGGCCTTGTCAGTCATTTTAAAAGCCAGTCCATTTTGTACTCTCGAAAAACCTTCCGGGACTGGTTTACAGTCGGCATCCCAAAGCAATCATAATTATTTATTAACTGTCAACCCAAACAACCGCCGTCTGACCCGTCCCAAGGCATTTTCATGATAACGGTTGCATGCCAGCCATCGAGATATAATTTTGCTGATGACTTTCACTTGTTTTAATTTATTCGGTTGCATTTAAATCCGTGTGACACAATAAAGCCCCGCCGTAAGCCGTCCCCTTTATATAAAAATGTGCAAGTCCTTAACTTGTAAAGCTTCTTTAAGTGTCTGTCTGTTGACGATATTCAACCCTGCCTATGAATACACATATCTCCTTTAAGATTAACCCCCCTTAATCTCTGCTCGCTTTTAATTTTCCGCTCGTTTTGTTGCCATTCCAATAAAATTTATTCCCAAAGCAAATATGTAGCGGGTATGTCAAGTAGGTGCATAAAAAAGCAATTTTAATGTCGAAAAAATATCACCAAGAAGCTTTTAACGATGATGTAGATGATTTCAAGAGAAAACACTGATGTAGACTGTTTTGTGCAATCTCTACACCTCACCATTCTCCTTCCGCCCATCCCTGGACTTTTTACTATCTAGAAAGCATTCGTTGAATACGCAGACTCTGTAATACGATTTTTCCATCAAATTTCAATAAAGAAAGAAAGAAAAAAGCGATAAACTTGCTCCACCTGTTTGATTAACTTTTTTTGGGGGATTTTGTTGATTTTTGCTTGTGGTGCCAGTCATTTGGGTGAAGTCAGCAGCTCGAGCTTCGGGATGTGACAAAAATCAGCTGTGTAGTGGAGTTTTAAGAGACGCAGCCGACGAATAGTAGAAATCGAGATTTTGGCGAAAACATTACGAAAACCAGCTGAAAAACGCATGAGTGGAGAGTAATTTTTTCCTTTCGGAGAAGTTTTTTTCATTTTCGCATTTATTAGTAAACTGTTGCTTCGGAAAGCGTAATAGTCTCGGAGAGAACGTGAAAACTTTTCACTTTCTACCACTCAAGCACTGAAATTCTAAAGTAACTAGCAGTAGACAATCGAGATTAAAAGTATCAAATTTGATAGCACACGGAAAAGGCTTTTAGTGAAGTAAGAAAAGTCGACGAGAAGTGAAAAAGTTAATTTAAGGGAAGATGAGCGCCCCGCTGTGGTTCGCACATCGATTGAACGACTGGTCCAAGCTGGCCAAGGAGCGGGTAAAGCGTGCCACTGACGGCAGCCAGGACTCCACATTCTCCGAAAAGACTTCGACATCGTCAGACGACGGTTCAACGCAAAAAGATTCCCAGAAATCCGCAAATTCTTCGTTCGAGGTTCAAAGTTTTCTTAATGGCTTTTTGATTCGTTGCTAAAAAGCTTCTTTGTTTGGTGTGCTTGCAGGAAAGTAGTGTTAAGACCAATTCTTCTTCTTCTTCGGTGCTGCAGCATCAAAGCAAATCGTTTCCACCACGACACCTCCAAAGAACGTCAAGCATATCGAGTGAAAGCAGTTTAGAGAACTTACAGCAGGTAAATTTTCAAGTTTTGCTTGTGTCAGGCATCTCTGGGGTGTTCACGGTCACGTATGTCTGCCGATGATGACAATGCAAGCATCACGTGACCTTGCATCTTGTTGAGTCTATTCAACAAGTTTTTTTCACGAACTTACTTTTTGCTTCCATAGCAACGAGGGTCGTCCCCACAAATAAGATTTTCAGGTCTCTCTGCTAACGATGCACACGATGGCAGGTTTCTTGTAAGTTTAAAATCATTTTCTACTTTGAAATGTGTTTTACAAAAATCAATTTTCCAAATTTCAGCACTCTAGATCACCGAGTCCGATGCGTGACCTGAGGGCAATCAGCCTCGATGCCCGTTCCATGTCGCCATCCAGCACCGACCACGTTAATCTAAAATCCTCAAGTCCATCGCAGGCGAACCTGTTTTTTGGAACGCCCAATAATTCACTGCAATCAAATTCTTCATCAAAAATCAATCGACCTCCTTTATTGCTTCCACCAAGGAGTGAAGCTTGCACATCTAATGCAGCACCACCAAGGTAAGCTTCTTATAAGAAACATTCTTTAAAAGTACAGATGAAGTGAACTATTAAATAAGCTGCAGTTTGAATGAAATAATGAAGTCAAAAGTTGTGTAAGCTGATTGAAAAAAACCGCCGCCGCCGCTTTTATGCTTGCTGATTGACACGCGACAGCTTTTCAAAAAATCATTCACGCGTTGTAGCTATTAAAGCTTTCAATTCCCAAACTATTCCGATAAAATATTTATCAGCGATTCATTCTTCATTGAAAAATCTCATGAATGTTTAATTTTACAGTCCTCTGGGAGCTTTGCAACTCGACTTATACACACGACAGGCTGGCCCTATCGTCATCAACGCTCCCGAGAACAGCACATGCATTGGAAAGCTTCACTTGCGCGTAAACTACGATTCGAAATGCAGCGACTTACAAATTCATTTAATCGAAGCTCACAACTTAGTCCCGTTCGAAGAGGGCGGCTTTAGAGAGGTTTACGTTCGCCTCGAGCTCAAGCCGGAAATTGATCAACGAAAGCGTGAAACGAACATCTTTCGATTCGATACGAATCCCTATTTTAATCAGCACTTCAAGTTTCCAGTGTCACGAGATCAGCTTTCCGAGAAGGAATTGATTCTTCAGGTACGTACACTTGATGGTGGGTAGAATCGAGTTGTCACTGGTTACCACCGACAGGTTCTCGATGCCGACAAATGCTCAAGCGACATATCAGGGGAGTTGAAGGTGTCGATTGCCGACATCGACTTGGCTAAGTCCAACGAAATTTGGGGCGACATCGTCAAGACGAAACGAACCCACCAAGACCGACCGGAGCTTTTGATCTCGCTCAACTTTTTACCTGGTGCTGAGAGGTTAACAGTCGTCGTCATGAAAGCGAAAAACTTGGAAGTGGGTGACACCTTCGTGAAGTTCTACCTGATTCAGAACGGAAAGCGGATCAAGAAGAAGAAAACAAACTTCTCAAAAACATCGCACGCCAACCACATTTGGAACGAGGCTTTCACCTTCAATTTGCCGTCGTCTTCGTTCAACAGTTCGGGACTTGAAGTGAGTTTGAAGTGCTATTTGAGTTTCAAGTGTTGATCCTTGAATTTTCCAGCTCTACGTTTTGGAAAACGGTTCCGACGAGTCCAACGCTATCGGCTCGTGTGGCATTGGCTTGGACGAAAGCATCGGCAAGGACGACACAATCGGAAGAGATCACTGGCTCGACATGATTCACAATCCACGCAAACCGATGCTTTGTTGGCACCCAATTGTCCAGTCGTAATTTCAATCAAAATTGGATTCTAGTGGAATCCCGTGCACTGATAAGTAAGATGAATTTACATATTTTCCACTTTAAAGACACAAAAAGGCTCTGAAAAGATTTTAACGGAACTTTTTCTTCCTGAATGGGCACTGTGCGTGAGTGATGACTGTTAGTTAATGGAAAAAATCACAGTTCTAAGTCGGAAGCAGTGGATTAATCACCTACACTGAATGTACGAATATTTTCAAAGGTGCAACTAAGTTGCACTATGCTTGTTTAGAAGCTTTGAACGCTTAAAAGTTTATAAAGATTTTACATACTTTCTAAAGCATTGTTTGGTATTCAAAAACTTCCTGGAGCAATGTTTGAAGCTTTTCCAAAGTAATAAGGTTCTTGAACATTTAAAACATGCTTTAAAGGCAAGCTTTAAAAGTTTCAAATTCCTAGAAATCTTAAGGAAGTTTTCTAAGGGAAACATAAAAATCTTCATGAGCAAGCTTTTGAAAGAAAACGCAAAAGCTTGCGAAGCGAGCTATTGAAATCTTCTTTAAGAGTATTAAAAATCTTGTGAAGCAAGCTTTTGAAGGCTTTTTAACATTTAACAAGCCTAATTCGCCACTCCATCAATCAATGTTCATTTTCAAAACTCGATTGCCTTAGCCATGCCAATCAAGTTCTGTTAGAAATTGAATTATTGATCACATCCATTACAACCGACATCACCCACGCACAGTTTCTGTTCGATAACACTCTAAAAAAAGACAAAATAATCGACAAATCATATGGTCTAAAAGGAAATATAAAACTTTTAAGATTAGTACCTAATAAAACCAGAGAAAAGAATAAAATCAAAGGCTCATTGTTCTAGTTCGTAAGACAAAATTAAAAACAAGGAAAAATAGAAATTTATTGATCGTGGAATAGAGAGAAGAGTCGCGAATAATCTTGTCTATGAATTTTTACTATAGCGAAAGGATTTTTGAGGGTAATTGAAGATAGAAACCAATGTCTTATGCATTTCAAAGAAAAAAAAAGTAATATTAATGATTTTTTTTGAAAACAAGCAGCCTCAAAGTGAACAGCGGCTTTTAAGTAATAACTTGATCGACACTTTGAGAGTCTTGAACTTATGAACCTTTAGATATTTCACATCCCAATAAAAAAGAGAGAAAGTTTTGATGTGAAACAGTGGAGATTTAAGGCAGATGAAATAAATAAACATAGTGAAGAGTTAATATTTAGTGTCACAGATGAAAAGAGTTTATGAAAACCTAAAAATATGCTTGAATAAAACATTAACAAATATTTCCTGTGAAAAATGTTGTTTATTGTCATTGGAATTCAGTATTGTTCGACTTTTTCTTTCGCAAATATTTCCGACCAGACTTTCATGCGTTTTTCTTCGGGCAGATCAATCATTTTGGTGTCATCTTCCTTGAAGTTCAAACACCTCATCGGCACATCTTTAAGATTGAACTCTTTCCAGCCATCAATCGTGCTGTTGTTTGGATCACCAGTGGCAGCAAAAGTTGTGAATGTTTCAGTCATCATCTTGATGGTTTCAAACTCTTTAGAATCAATTGTTGGCGATGGAATTCTAGTGTCAGGTCCGGTCTTGAACAAATAAGAAAGTTCGTCGCAATGACTCGCGCCAGGGTACTTTCCAAGTTCGTTTGATTTAACGTGTGACTTCTTGACAAAGTTTTGACTTAAGTCAACGTCAAAACGGTATAAAAAGGTTTTTCCAGAACCTCCAGTTGAGTTTCGTGATCGAAGAACTCTGTCAATTCCGTGCCAGAAGTAAATATCCGCGATGAACTGAAAAGGAATTTTTTTTGAAACTTGAAATTTGAGAAATGCCAATCATAAATACGTCAAGATAAGGCTGCTGATTGTTAACCGATGGTGTCGACTGTCCATAATACAACTCCTTTAGTTTCTTCCCATATTCTTCAGCTTTTTGACTATTCAAGTCGATTCCAAGTTGTACAACTGGTGCAAAGTATTTCGAGTCTTGCAAAAGCTTGGAAATTTTGTCGGCGTCGCAGTTGACCCGTAAAATGCCTTCGTTGCTGGTAGCACCAATCATCATATCCATGTCCTTTGACCAAGCATTACGCGCCATTCTCACTGGGTCATCTGGGATGAAACAGTTTTCGGTAACATAAGGTTCAATGGTCGGACCAAAGGCGTAAAGAATATGAAGTCCAATTTCTTGTTCAAACGACAAAACTTTTTTCGTCGCTTGAACTATCGCAGCACCGTCTGGTTTCTCCAGAAACTCAAGAATCTTTTTGTCATTAATGTGGCCTGTGTAGCCAAGTTGCTTTGCTAATTTCAAAGCCCAGTCGTATCTCGGAACCTGTGACCAAGCCTTGCAAAACGCGTTTCCAGACATCGGGATTGCTTTGTGAAACAATCCTTTCGAGTGATTGGAAATCATGTGGTAATGTGTTGATCCACCACCAGCCTGCAGTCATACAATTGTGTGATATTTGTTCTGACAAACGATTTCAAACTCACCGATTCACCAAAAACTGTCACGTTGTTTGGATCACCACCGAAGTTTGAAATATTTCTTTGAACCCACTTCAAAGCGTAAGTTTGATCTTTGAGCCCGGCATTTCCAGGGATATTGAGCTCAGGATCGTCAAGACTTAAAAATCCAACCGGCCCGAGTCGGTAGTTCACTGTGACTAGAACAACGTCCTGCTGCATGAGATAATCAGGTCCAAATAAATCTGTTTGACCTGACCCCGAGTTCCATCCGCCACCTAATCGAAGCATTTATTATCACGTAATGTTTTCAAATCTATTCACCAACCGTGAATCCAAAACATAACTGGCAAAGGCTTCTTCGGATTTGTGTAAGGCGTGTAGATGTTGACAATTGCCGCGTCTTCTTGACCACCATCATTGTAGTTCAAGAACTGGCGCATGCAGTAGCCTGGTGGATCCTTTGTCACATCCAACGGTTCAGTCCACTTTGCCGGTGGTTCAGCATCACGGAATCGCAACTTACCCACCGGTGATTTCATGTAAGGTACACCTTGAAAGTTGAAATACTTTCGACCTAGCACTGATGACCTTTGATCTCCCTTGATGGGTCCATATTCCGTCTCAACGACCTCAGTTTGGTGTGAACTAATGAATCTACCAACCGTTGATGGTCTTGCACTCAACCTTGAACTTTGAAGAAAACTTGCAAAAGAAATTCTGGTGAACATTTTTTATTCTAACGATGCTGCTTTTGTGAATTTAGAGAAGCGACTGAAGAATTTTGAACACTTGTTTATTTTTATGAGTATGTATTCATGTATGTTTGTCTGTATCGTTTGTCTGTATCGTTGTATTTTGGTTCAAAAAGATTAAAGAACCGTTTCCAGAAATTTCCAGTTTAT
>JPYR01000121.1:33240-63495 GCA_000775305.1 Belgica antarctica | reverse complement strand
TAATAACGTATACATTTTCATCAATATAAACGTGTAATACGCAAAGTCTGTGAATGCAAACATTAGAACACTGATGATGTTTTAGACTCGATTTAAAATCAAACAGCGAGTTTACACAAACGTCAAAGTTGTTGCGTCATTAAGCACAGGCACAAAAAATTTGTGTTCAAACTTAAAAGCTTCGCCGTTCTCGTGTTTCTTCGTAGTTTATTGTAGCAATCAAACCAGATCGGTTCAGACTACCAGATAATTTTACATCAAACATTTTGTGTTAAGTTTTCTTAAAAAGAACCTGAAAATATCTGGAATTTACAATTAAAAAAATAAAGTCCGCAAAGTTTAATCAAAAAGAAGAAAATTGCGTTGAAGTTTTTCATATTGTAAGTGTTTGCAAGTCATCAGAAAAGACACAAAAGATTTTAAAATTTCGTCTGATAAAAGTGTAATTCTGATCAATCATAATATTTTAACCAAAATGAAAAAGAAGTGGGCGATTTAATCCCATTAGTTTTCTAATTAAAATTCCAACCATCTTCGAGCTAGAAAAAAAGTTTTCTGGTTTTCGAAAGTGTTTCAAGAAGAAAGTGAAGGAAGACACCGACAGCTTAGAACTTAGTGCAATAAATTCTGAGAAAAAAATCGATTTCCATTTTGATGTCGGCTTCTATCTGGTTAACTGGACTTAAGAAATTAATGTTAAGAATATTTTTTACGTTCTTTGGCCACTTCTGATATCAAAATGTACGTGTTCATTCTTTTGTCGAGGTCAGTTTAGAATTTAAAATCATCGAATGATGAACAGGTTTCGAGATGGCTTAAAACTAAATCGTTTCGCGGCAAATATTGAATGTTTGCGTGAAATCAACAGTTTGCAACAAGAGTTGAGTCACTTCACGGGACGGATTTGAGTGGAAAAGATTTCTACGCATCAGTCAGTACGACCAGTCAACATTCGCCAAGAAAGGTTCTTCAAAAGCGTACGGTAAAAAAATTAATCAAGCCGTGAAGAATTTCAAATTCCACCAGACGTCTGGGCAGCGACTTTTCAATTTCATCATGAATCGATTGGCCGAGACAAGAAGTTTCGATGAATTTGGTTTCTTCTTGACCACCGAAAGAAAACCAGTGCAAGTGAAATCAAGAGTATGAATGAATCGCGATTGAAGGAGTGACTGCTGCGCGCCGAGAAAGAAATGAAGGAAGAAGAAACGCAAAATTGAGCGGTTGTAAAATCAAACACACGGCCACTAACGTGATAAAAAAATACAAGTTTGAGTACTTTCGCTGAGAACGAAATCGCCACGATACTCGGATTGTATAGCCGCTCAGAGTTAAGTGGCGAAGGAAGACAGACTTTGGTCTTCTCTCTCCTTCTTTCTCTCGCGCGACCACAGACGTCACGAGATGGGGTGTGCAGAAGGTGCCACTGGTGCCTATGGTTGCCCATTGACATATTCACCGTGAAGACACTCAGAGTGTCTGTGGGCACGGTACTCGTTGAACGCCTGGTTCAACGTTGTGTGGGTACTTGTTACTGATCACCTCACGACTCTGTGAGACTGTGAAGTGTATGTCTGCTGTTTGTAGCCGCGTTGAAGCTCAATTTCGGGTTTTTGGAAGGGGAAGTGTGTGGCGGAGGCTTCGGAGAAAGAGAAAAGCACTTCCAAAATTTGAATTGATCAAGTATTCCACGATAGAGCGTTTCACAGTTAAAGTGCGTTTTCGCGAAGCTCCAGAGCTGTTCAGTGTGTGACAGAGCGGAAATATCAATTAATCCGTTTATAAAGTTTGTTTCGACTCTATTTTCGTGTGTTTTCGTTTCAATTCTCAGCTAGAAGTTCCATTCTCACTCGCTTCTCTTCTTCGCTGCTGCATTTTGTGTGTGATTTGTTGTGCCCATCGTCGATTATTCTGATTCAAAAGCGCAGTTAGTGTACAGCAAGACGAACAGTCGTCAATTAGTAAATTAAAAATCGTTCTTCGGGAAGTCGCTGCAAAAGGAAAACTGTCTTTCGGTGTCACAGTCTAGAGCGACGTTTGAATCATTGAAAGAAAACCAAGAAAAGTTTTGAAGAAATTGAAAGAAGCAGAAAATTATGCAAATTGCGTGTGCAAAAGAATGATCAAACAGTGGACCCCGAGAGAAAAATCAATTTCGCGCACAAACCAATATTGAGCGAGTGTCTCGAAAAGTCACCCAAAAAAAGTCGAAAATCGTTTACGAGGAAACGAAGAGTTGAAAAAAGTTCGAATCTCTGTTACATAATTGAATACAATATAAAACGGAGAGAAAACGGTTAAAAATTAATGTAATAAAATTATTCATAAAAGCGCTGTATCTTACCATTCATGTGTGTAAGTATATCCAAAGAAGGTTATTATGTAAAAAACTTAACCATTTAATTTTTGGTATAACTCCGCGAGTTCCTTATACCTTTTTGGTGTTTTCTTCGCCCGTTTAAGCGCGCATATTTGTAGTAAATTGCCGTAATTCGCGATCTGTATTCGGGATTTTCGCGCGGCTTTATCAGTGCACAATGAACGTGTGCAATCGTCCGCGTCTTACTTTCATTCCATCCATCTCCGGACTGTCAACAGTTTGTGTTTGTCTCTTTTGCAATAACTCGTGCGCGCCGTTTTCTGATTTTTTTCGCAATGGGTCGCCTTCAAAACGTTTGGCGTCGATAGCCGTCGGATGTGTTACCGAGATTATGTAAATTTGGAAAATTTATTTCTCAAAGATTGTGAAACTGCACAAGGTGCTCCGGTGCGTCTTCAGAGAAAACTCTCCTGTTGTGCGAACTCCTCGGCTTTCGAGTGTGCATTGTAAAGGTCGTTGGTGAATCTCGTTTGTTAGCTCGTCGGCTCACTCGACTCATCTCATCTTTTACCATACTTCACTTTTTATTTGATCTCTTCATTGTTCAGTTTACGCCTGACCAATCCAAAACATTCGTGTGTAAAACTGAATGAAGATATATGACATAATAAGCTTTGCGCTGCCTTACACAATTTCATATTTCCTTATCTATTTTGCTTTTTTCTTCTCACTTCATGTGCGCATACATGAGTTTACAAACATCATTAGACGTGCTTATGTAGCGCGCTGCTTCATGCTTTTTTTGGAGTTCATAGACACTTTAACGAGCTTCACTTCAATTCTCAAACTTTTTGGTCTTTCGAAGTGCTGGTCATCCTTTAAACGAATTTATTCACTTAAAAACTTCCCAGTTCAAAGTCTTTCCGTTCGTTTAAGTCGCTGCTCGGTCGTCACTTTGGAGATTATCTGATAGAGATGGAAATTCATGTGGAAAATTAATTCAGTCGCACATTCTTTCCATCCCCATGTCGTTTGTAATGACCCACTTTCAAGATTACGTCTTGTTGATCTTCAAAATCACTTTGTCAGTTCCCAAAATCACTCTCACAAGCGATCTGCGCAGCTTATTTTCACCTTCTTCTGGAAATTCCGGTGTCCTAACCTTTCTCAATCATGCAACCGTCGATAAAAATGCATAAAATTATCACCGCAACAAATGTCACCATGACCAACAGTGTTTATGTTTGACGATACAGCGCGGGTCAAGTTGAAATTACTTAAATCTCGCGCCGACGTCTGAAAACTGACAAATTTTAGGCAAACAATTGCAGTCACGCTTAAACAGACTTTGACTTCAGTTGTCTTCAGAACCAACGTGCAATTAGTCTTCGACGATCTTTCGGGACAACAAGATCTTCATCGACGCTATCTTTCCAGATCCGATTTAGTGAATCTAACGAGAGATTAAGCCAAGATGTTTCAGTCAATGATAGAAGAGACGAAGAACAATCTGAACAAAGAGACGCCGAAAGGCACCGTCATCCAGAAGTTCTACGATGGAGTAAACATTTTCATCACTGGTGGAACGGGTGAGTGTGCCGCGTGATTCATCAGCAACTTCAACGAGAGTTTCACTTTCCAAGGTTTCATGGGAAAAGTTCTGCTCGATAAGCTGTTGCGCACATGTCCCGGCATCGAAAACATTTACTTGCTGATTAGAAAGAAGAAAGGCAAAGACATCCACACACGAATCGAAGAGTTGTTCGATGATCCTGTAAGTTGTCTAACGTGTTCAGGTATTTTTGGGGCTTGGCAAGGTAGAAAGCCTTCAAAAAGTCCAATGTTTTGCAAGTTCACGGCTTACAGTCTATGAAATTCCACAGCTTTTTGAGAAACTTCGCGAAATAAATCCAAAGTTCCGCCACAAGATCGTCACAGTGGCGGGCGATTGTTCGATCGCTGGTCTGGGTTTATCGTTAACGGATAGACAGACCCTAGCGAACAACATCAGCATTATCTTCCATGCCGCCGCCACCGTGAAGTTCGACGAGAACTTGAAGCTCGCAGTCGACATTAATGTGAACGGGACCAAGGACGTCATTGAGTTGGCCAAGGAAATGAAAAACTTAAAAGTAAAGAAAGTGAAGACAAAAACTTTCTCAAAACTTCCTTGACACATTTTCTTTCTCTCTTTTTCCCTTGCGTGCTTTCTGCAGTCTTTTGTTCACGTGTCAACAGCGTACTCAAATTGCCATCTCAAAGCCGTGGACGAGAAGTTTTACGACTACCCGATGGGCTACGAGCACTTGGAAGACATCATCTCGAAGCTCGACGAGAACGCAATCGAAGAAATCACGCCGAGGTGAGTGTGGTTCGCTTCACTCTGTGTGCACTGCGATGACTCAATTCTCCCACGTCAGAATTCTGTCCACTTGGCCAAATACCTACACCCTTACGAAAGCTCTCGCCGAGGACTTGGTGAGAAATAAAAGCGGCGATTTACCGATCGGAGTCTTTCGACCAGCCATTGGTAAATATAAGTAAATGTTAAGTAATCATTTTCACTGTTGACTTAACACTTTTAAATGTGATTTCGCAGTAACTTCCACTTTCCGAGAGCCCGTCGTTGGCTGGATTGACAACCTCTATGGACCAACGGGTGTCGTTGCAGGTGCTGGAACTGGCGTTCTCAGAACGATGTAAGTTCGGCGACAAGGAAACAAAGTCGTGAAACGCTAAAGCCCGGTGTCTGCAAACAACTTCAACGTCTAGCTTCTCAGAAATCTCTGAACCTGATGACACAATGCATGTCATTTGCGTCACGTCAATTCGTTAATGAAATTTTCCACTTCATAGGCACTGCGACAAGAACATCAACGCAAACATTGTTCCAGTCGACATGACGGTAAATGCTTTAATCATCTCTGCATACGATGTGACCGACAGAAAAGCGCAGCAAAATGTGTCGGCCATTGACCAGCCAAATGAAATTCCAATCTACAACTACGTCTCATCCGTTCAAAATCCCTTGACTTGGGGACAATTCACAGACTTGAACATCGAACATGGCTTCAAATACCCATTCTCAAGTGCTATTTGGTAAGACGACACAATAACAGTGTTCCAAGGGTGTTTTTGCTAAGATTTCTGTTGTTTCATAGGTACATTTGCTTTTTCATGCATAAA
The DNA here is from genome assembly GCA_000775305.1 of Belgica antarctica. Taxonomy (NCBI): domain Eukaryota; kingdom Metazoa; phylum Arthropoda; class Insecta; order Diptera; family Chironomidae; genus Belgica; species Belgica antarctica. The sequence continues at coordinate 57,989 of JPYR01000121.1, read as the reverse complement.
TCAGCGCTTGTGAACAAGTTCTACACGTTCTTCTTACACCTCTTACCCGCGTTTCTTATTGACACTTTGTTAATTTGCTTCGCACAAAAACCAAAGTAAGTAGGAAGCTTTCATGGGTTGGCTGATTGGTGTTGACTGGGGGCGTCAGTGAGTGATATCTTGGTGGAAAAGTCTTGAAAGATTTGTCGATGAATGACGTCAATAGAACTTTGAATGACTAGTGACCAGCAAAACTCTTAAACTGATTGCTACAATCTGCACCAGACATCACTGATGCACAACATAGTTAGACACAGTGATTAATAAGCTCAACTTTAAAACAAGCAAACCCCGTCAGACCAGATCAATCAGAAATTCGATTAAACCATTCCGGCACATTTTTTGCACCTTTCCTACCGACACATTCCATTACAGACTGCTGAAAACTTATAAAAAAATACACAAGCTGGTGAACGTCATCTCCTTCTTCTGCACGAACGAGTGGCTGTTCACCAACGACAACGTCCAGAATCTTTGGCTGAACCTGAATGCAGAAGACAAGAAGCTTTTCTACTTCGACCTGAAGTCGCTGAGTTGGGAAGAGTACATCAAGGGGTACATGGTAGGCATGCGAGTGTATCTGTTCAAAGACGAGTTGAGCACGGCTGACGAAGCGCGAAAAAAGTGGAACAGGTGATAATTGAGTTTGTTAGCTTACGCGCATATTTAACTGACCGAGAAAACGCTCATGTTTTATTGATACGCAGGCTATTTTGGATGCATCAGATCGTAAAGCTTTCGTTGGCAAGTGCCGCGCTTTATTTCTTGTATTTGCTAATAAGAACCGTCATTTGAGTCCAAGGCTACTCGACCGTGTGCATATTTTTAAACTTATTTTGTAAAACGCCAAGAAGAAGACGAAGAAACAAACACACAAATCAAATGGAAATAATTTTCAATTGTAAAAAAGCCTTTAAAGAATAATTGAAGCGAAGAAGAAGATTAATTTGTAAGCTCTGGGACAACACTGAAAATAAATAAAAGATGAGAAGATGAAAATATGAATAAAGTTTGAAGAAACGAAACGAGTTTTGGGGGATGGAGCTGGGTTTTACTACGATTATCCTTGATTAGTGTCTTATGTTTCAGCAATTTATCACGCTGGCCAGTGTAAACAGTGATTATCAGCGATCATATTAATTAAATCTTATGGTTTCTTATGGTTTAATTAAATCGCAGTTTAATTGCCGATAAAATCAACGTTTTAATTTGAGCTTTCCCGCCGAGTTTAACACGCAGTCTGCCATCGACGCTTGCTTCACAATAAAATGATTTGCATACCAGTAATTTACATAGCAAAGCAACATTCGTCTTAAAATCCGCGGTTATTTGATAATTATTTAAGTCTGGTTGAAACGATACCAAACTGAATTTGAAGAAAGCAAAGTGGTCCACGTGTAGCAACGATTGATGACTTGGTCCAAGTTCAAGTTCTTTTTTGCGATTCTTCTGGGACTCATTTACGTTTAATAAAGGCTCGATTATTAAAAGTTCGTGAATGACGCGAATAAATTGTGCGAATTTTCGCGAATTACGCTACCAAGTCATTCATTTGAGTTCATTATTTTTTATTCATTTAAAGTTTACAAAAAGATAATCTGCGTCGTGCTTATTGACTTGCCAGGAACCGTAGTCCGACACAAGCGGCGAGTTTTTTTATTCAAAGAACTTCCGAATCATTTGTCGGGCACTCTCATTAATGTAAATTATCGAGGCCGACAGTAAGCCGACTGTTTCAGTCTACGTGGCTGGCATTAGCATGCGAGATGTTTCTAAAATTTGACACCACAGCCTTGGATCTGTGTGAACTTGCAAGATTGTTTGTTCATTTTAGGATTTCCCTCGAGATTTACGTCTTTTGCGATGACAAAAAATTGCTGGTAGTAAACGGTGCTCAAGTCGAGGTTGGATAAATCAACTTTTTCTTTGAGAAAATCTTCGCTTTCAATCCAAGCATTGAGTTTGGCTTCGATGGCCCACTTGCTGGACAAGTCTCTGTAGTAGCCTGCTCTAAGGACGTCGACTTTTTGCAGTTTTTGGAGAAACTTGAGAGTTTTCTCGTGATAATGGAATCGATCGATGGAACGCATGAGAAGTGAAGCAGTCAGGAGAGTCCACTTGCTGTCGGGCTCGTACTCCAGAAGCTGACTGCACGAGTCAAGCTGGTTCTTCAGTTCCTCCATGACAGCCGATCCAAACTCGTAGCCGAACTTCGGGCACTTTATTCCGACAAAAGTGCCGTTGTCGAGCTTCTTCGTTTCCATCTCGTGAGAAAGTCCGTTGAGCGTAACTTTGACTTGGATGTCGCCGCTAAACAGGAAATCTCCGGATTGAATCCATATTGCGTCGCTTTTGCCTCCACTTAACGTGCACCACTTGCCGGACTTTAGTTCTGAAACGTTTTCGACGTTTATCTCGATTCCATCCCTTGCAAGGTCGACGGGCTTTGCGAAACTGATCACAGCCAGATTTTTGGTGAACTTGGCAGCAGCCAGGTCGAATTTCGGGTCCGAGTATCCCAGAAGCCAGCGCTGGTAGAACCAAGCTGAAGAGTCATTCGGGTCGGTGAACGCAGCCGTTATCACCAGCTCAAGCTCTTCCTTCAATTTTGCCTCTGAAATTGGTCGCGAAGGGTCCGTCTCGTGAGGGTACAAAATTGGAAGCAGCTGCGACCGGTAATGCCACGAAGAATAATTCGAAAAGTTCTTCTGAATCTTTTCATCACAAAACTGGAATTCAGTGTCAGCTGGAACTTTCGCTTTTCCTACAACGTAACGGCGATAATCCCAGACGTGAACTGTAAATTGGATGAATCATCAATATAATTATGACGCAACGGGCTGCAACAGCTAATACTCACAGTTTCTTTCGTCTTTCTTGAGATAAACGGTGCACAGCTTGACTTCGCGGTCCCAGTCCGGGCTCGGGCAGTTCTCGAGGATCCAAACGCGGTGGTACCAGGCGCCGTAGCTTTTCGGCTGAACCTGCAGACACGTCCCGGTGAATCCCAAATCTCTGTCGAACAGGGCTGGATCTGGTTCAACTCCCTCGGTCATCTTCAGTATGCACTGCTTCCTGATGTTCCACAATGTACTGAGATCGGGATTCACGCTCAGAATCTTCGCTGACAAGTCGAGCAGATCCTGGTTCAACTGTCCTGCAGTCCGCATCGCCAGAATCCTGTCCATTCCATTGCGGTACGCCTTGGCCTTCAGATCGTGTTCCTTTTTCTTGCGAATGGCTTCTTCAGCACTGGTGCGAACCTTCAATCTTCCGTGCATCTTGACTTGTTTTGAAAATCACATTGACTGACTGAGCGGGGCTGTCGACTGATCAAAACAAACTCGAGTCGTCGACACTCCGGAAAATTTTATAATTTAGTAAAAGTCTGATAAGACGAGCTCGAAATGTTCCTGAACCGAATTTTGAACGCGGGAAGGCTCGCGAGTAACGCGAATCAGCTAACAAGTAAGTCGATCGTTAGTTTTCAAGAATTTTCCTGATCCAACCTCGCGATTTTAGATCTCATGCAAAAATGCACAATTTCTTCAACTCCTGCCGTCTTCGCCAAGCTGAACACCACCAAATCACAAGACCTTTGGAACACCCAGAAGGACCCCAACCCAGTTGAACGCATCAACGAGAAATTCAAGACCGACGACATCGGGAGAATGTTTGCAATCGTTCAACTCTGCGGAAAGCAATTCAAAGTCACCGCTGGCGACGTTATCCTTGTGGAAGGCTTCTGGGAGCCGACAAACGGTGATCAGCTTCGATTGGACAAGGTAACTTGCTTCACTTTCTTATCTATTTCGATTTACTATGCCTTTCTCATCTTCCAGGTTCTCGTTGCCGGTTCACAAGACTTCAGTCTCATCGGAAGGCCAATCCTGCAAAAAGGGCTCGTAGACGTGCAAGCCACAGTCATCGAGAAATCACTTTCCCACACCCGAACACATTTCAAGAAGAAGAGACGAAAGCAGTTCATGAGAATCAACTTTCAACGTGCCCAGACCACCATGATCCGCATCAACTCCATTGAAATCACGAACTTGGTCGACAAATCTAAAGCAACGTTCGACCCTGAAGCAGTGTATTAAGATGACCAGCTTCTGGTTCAGCTACATTCATAGAATTGATCAATAAAACAGTCGAAATCCAGAACTAAATTTTTATTGACACCAGCACTGGATCCTAAATTGGGTTTTACATTATCAATAAATTTATGGATTTGCGTGTGTTGATGCCACTCCACTGGGCGAACAGTTCACTTAAGACGATGTTGGTGGTGCGTCCTTGCCTAAAAGCAAAGAGAGTTGGGATTAGCATTGTGTCGTGGCAGTTTCAACATCGAAGCAAGCAAAAGGGTTGACACGACGTTGAGACCTTCGTCGAACAGCCAGAAAGGCTCTGGCAGTGAAAACTCATCTCAAAATGCCGGTGTCGAACCCAACAAAGCAGAACTCAATTTTGGTAAAAACTTTGTTAATAAATCGAATAATTACACACACAAAAATTGCAAACGGAGGGTTGTTAAACGAAGGAGAATGCAAACAAGGGTAAAACTTGAACTTCAGAACCAACTGAAAAGGATCAACTGCGATCGCCTTGATCCGCTCATGACTTACGACAAGAGAGATTTATTTATCATCTGAAAAGTTGCATCAAAGTCAAAGATCAGTGATAAGAGTGAGTTGTGAAGGGACGTGTAGTTGGACAGATATTTAAATATCTTTTTCTGAAAAGTGATTCAAGGGATTTTGTTTTTGCTTTCATTCGAATTTTGATCAATTTAGACTAAACATCAACTAAATAGTTTTCATGTTTTTGAAATCCGTTTTAGAATCAATTTTCATTGAATGAGGTTGTGTGGGGATGGATTGGATACTCACGGACTGGCTTGCCATCGGTCCACGGAGTGAATTTGATGTTCGACACATCGCGCTTGGCAGCCTCAACTCGGAGCGCGGGCTTCAACGATCGGCGCAGCAGGTTGGCAGCGATGTTTGAGAAGTTGATGTAGCTAAAAAGGCCAAAGCAGAGAAGTCAGTGTCGGTCGTGCTTCCAGAAAATTATTTTGATTGCATAATTTTTCTTCCGCGCAAACTTTCGCGATTTTCACGGCGAACTCACTTCAAACCAGCTTGTCTCCACGAGGACATCTTGAAGGATTGGTTATCTAGTAGATTTCTTCAACGGGAGTCAAACAAAGAGCTTTACTTAAGCTGCTTCTGGTGAATTTTCTGCTGAAAAGTGTAAATTCAGAGGGCCGGGTGAGTTGGTGGAGTCGTGTCGAAGTCGGCGGGGAAGGCGAGTTGAGATTTGAATTTTAAGTTTCTGTTAAAATTTGAAGTTCATCGGGAAGTCGATCGAAGTTTGAACAGTTTGCAATGTTTGCGATGTTTGATAATGCATCACCTCGCTGTTGTTTCCGATACCTCGATTAATCTTTCAGTTGTCTGCACAAGATATTCGTTCGCTTTAGACAAACTTCGAGGCGTAGACAGGAGACTGACGAAGCAGCATTGCCAAACTTTCCTTTCGCAATGATTACGCATTTCTTATCAGAAGTCTCGATTAAAAAAGCATTTTTCATTTGAATGGTGAAATCACGTGGATTTCATGTATCATAATTCATCAGATTGAGCAGTTCTGTCCGATTTCGAAATAAATAACATACAAGAACTTATCGAAAAAAACAAAATTCAAAGCAAACAGCTTTTAACAAAACTAAATCTTGTCGGATCGTGTTTGCGAAACACACATGTTCAAGATTTCTGTTTGTGCCGGAAGTACCGATGGTTGACCGTGACCTACACTCTTAAAACAAAGTTTCTTCTAAATCAAATTCAAACGGAAACGACGGTTATTATGAAGCACTTCAAGCGAAACCTTCAAACTTCATATCGTTCAAGTTAAAACTCGCCCAGGTCTGCGCCCAGGTCTCCCAGGTCTGCGACGTAGAATCTTTCCACGTAAAAGTTTTCTTTTAAAACAGTCTTCTGATTCACGCTCGTCATTTTCTATTCTAGATCGCAGCGGGTGACTCACGAATGCTGAAAAAAGATTCCCCAAAAGGTGAACACTTCTGCTTTTAATTTTTCTCATTCATCGTTTTATTAGACAAATTCTTTTTCTTTCTTATAAAATTCAAAGTCATCATAGAAAAAGTATAAAACTCAAGACTCTGCTCCAAATTGTCGGATCGGGAGTTTTAAAAAAGACTCCGTCGTGAAGAACTTGAAGTTGAGAATCCCATTTAAGGTAAAATAAGTTCTACGAGAAAACCTCGCAGGTCTGAAATGTGTTTTGAAAGAGTGAAAAACTCATAGAAATTATAAAATTAGCCGCTGCTGCATACAGAACATTACAGATGACCTCTTCTTCAACACAGAACTTACAACGAAACTCACTTAATTGATAGTTTAAATCACATTTTTGGGTTGCACGAGAGTTACAGCTCTCACCCTTCTGTCTGCTTCTTGACTCGAACGGATTCACCCACTCAACCCCCCTCCTTAACTTAGCTTAAACTCGCATGCAAGCGAAAAATGGTCGCTTAGTTGCTTTTTCTCGCGCGCTAGTAGATTTGTTCTTTTCTTATCATTATTAAGGGGGCACGTCCGGTGTTGTTGCCGGGTGTGCTGGAAATCCTTCCCACACAAGTCTTGAATCTTGTTTGAAATTAACTTTGAAACCTTAATTACCTTCCAGAGCACTTTGAACGAGAAAAGTTCAAATCTGCACTGGAAATGCTGTTTCACAAGTCATTCCACAACTTTCAAGGCTTGTTTTAGAAGGATTTTCCTGGGCAACAAGCAATCAAAAGTATGGACGGGCCCCTAAGGATGTCATTTTCTATGAATATTGTATCTTTTTTTGTTTGTTGTGTGTAAAGCTTCCTTTTTTGTTTTTCTTAAAATATTGAGAATAAAAACATTAAATTATCAGTTCTTGTTATCAATGTTTGAAAAGTCTTACTGATTTTTTGTACGAATCACTATCACGATTTTTTATATTTTTTTTCTTAACTCGTCAAATCTACTAACTTTTGTTTGTTTGTTTTTCTTTTCGTCGATTTCGCGAATATTCTCAAATGTACATCGTTGAAAACTTTTTTATTTAAGCAATCATATAAAGAAACTTATGCTATCACAGGACTTTCCACAAAAGAAACGAATTAAAATCTCTCGAGTACTTAAGAAGAATCTTGCTGTATATTAAAGTAGATTGCAATGCTTTTACAATGCCATAAAAATCCTTAGAAACTGGTTTTTCGGATTTTTTTTATCTTTTTTACAAAATGCGAATTTGAATGGGCGCAGTTCGTGCGTATCATCACTCGGTTCACTTTTAGGATGGATGGATGAGTGGGAAGTGCGACTTGAAACAGTCGGATCACCAGCAACTGGTGGTGGAAGCGACTGTTAGCAGAGTCAGGTAGTGTGACGAAGAGACACGAACGGTCCCTCAAATCCTTATATACCTGATCACCTTGCGTTTTTGTCAATAAAAGATTTAAAAGCAAGTCTTTTTCTTATCCTGAATACATTTTTGCAAAAAGAAGACTCAGGTAGTCGATTGAAAAGGGTCTTTTGCTGTTTTTCTTTCGTTTTTAACGTCACTTGCTGCATTTCATGATAAATTTGCTTCGTAGCGAAGTATTTGTTAGCAAGATTAATGGTGGTAGCAGGCAAGGACCGTAGGAATATAATATTTTGCGACGATGTACATTTCAATATTGGTTCTTTAAACACTGAACTTAGACTCGCAATAGCCGCTTGCTCGAAAAGGGAAGGCGATCGAACGAGAACGCAATAACAACTTGAACGGTGGCGTTGATATCTGTATTATTCACAATAATCAGCTTTTTATGAGCTAACCGTCACGTTATTTATTTTGTTTTCTCTTCTATCTCTTTCGTTTCTTTACAAACGCCGTCGTCGTCTCGTTCCATACATGAAATGAAAATAAAACTTGAAAAAGTCAATCCTAAAACTAAAACTTTCTGCGTGTTTGTTGTGGTTGATTGTTGATGTTAAATGGCAAAATGTAAGACAGATGTCGTCGATGCTCTTTGATGACGTTGTACAGCAGGCAGCAGCTTCAGTTATTAAATAAATCTGATGTTGTGTGTTCTCTCATCATCAATATTTTTTTTTTGAATTTTTATAAAAAAAAATCTTATCACTAATGTTCTAGGTAGCCGTTATTCGTCAATAAAATGTTTTTTTTTCTTGTGTTTACCTCCTTTTCTCTGCTCTGGGTTCATTATTCAATTTCTTTTGTTTTGTTTAGAATGCTTTGTTTTGGTAAAACTGATTGTTTGATGGCGACTGCTGGTGATAGAAGGATTGATAGTAGTTTCTGGGTGGACTGCTGGTGATGTTCTGGCGATTCTTAGAGTAACGCTTTGGTTTCGTTATTATGGAATTGTTAGACTTCTCGTACAAATCTAGGACCAATTTGTTGATTTCAGGTGATAGTTCCATGCAGGTTTCGCTGCTGGACGACTCGAGATCAGATGGGCTTGAGCGGTTGCCGTCGTAGAGCACCGAGATGCTGCCGTTCTCGCCGATGCGGTACGACACGGTGTACGGGTCGATCCAGAGACTAAGTTCAGCTGGCAGCAGACGGCGGATGACCATGGTGCTGATACCGCTCTTCTCGGCCGCGGACGCAATTAAGGGCTCCGAGGTTTCGCCATTGATTCGAATACATCTAAATGCACTTCCTGCGAGCACCGCGGACGGGAGAGAAGGGGGAGAGAAAGAGATTAAAATCTAACTTCGTGTCTTACACACACCATGAGACGATTATTTACGTCATTAGCTTGAACATGACTCGCGCCGGAGTGGACGAGGAACGGAGATGCAGAGGGAGGGGACGGAGAAGTGTCATGAACTCACCTTTTCGTGGGTTGTTCTCGTACCAATGGTTGGCGTATTTGTCGAGGAGGACGAGGATGAGTGATCCCCGGAAAGAGTGGAGCTGGTTTTCGCTTAAGGAATTGACTTGCTGACGAACTCGCAGTAAATTCATCATAAAGTCACAGGCAGAATTCACTTCGACTTTCATGGCGACGTTTTTTCTTCCCCGTTTTCAACTTGGTTTCGCTTCGCTCGATAATTTTGTTGCAACGAAAATCTGTTTGAGAGATGAGACTCCGTGTTTTTTTTTGTACTTTCTATTCTGTAGATGAAGTTTTTACGTTTTAAGTCTGGGACTTGGTCGCTCTTCTGGTGATACGTGGGAGCTTCTGCTGTCTTATAATCCACTGATAAGGTACAGAATCCGTTCAATATCACAACAACAAAGGAGAATTTATACCAATGCAAATCACATAAACAAGTAGCTCGACGATTTTACAACAAATTTTCTTTTCCAATTATTTCACAATTGAATTTTGACAATTCCAGCAACACTGACCAGCTTTTCCAACAAATTTTATGTTCACTTGACTTCACTTTCGACTTTTCTTGGGTTCAGCAGCAATAATTCTAACTTAATAATCAGTTAAAATTTAACATCCTAACAAAGAAATTCGTTCGTTCGATCCAGAAAACAAAATGGCGCTGGCTGTTACAAATTACGCTGCGTTCAGAAATCGGCAAGTCCGAGTTTAGACTGCGTTTAGAAAACTACAAAGAAACTTTTCCACGCAAAATTTGACGACAGCTGAACCCTGGATTCCACGAGTTTTCAAACTTTTTAACGTCAAATCGACCAAATCTAACGACTTATTGACGTCGAGCACAATTAGCCTTCGGACAAGGCCAGATTTCACAAAGGTAATTGTTTGCTGACCGTGATAATCTGCGCTCAGTGGCTGATTGTCAAACGTGCCTCGGTATTCTCATGGTTTCACGTTTTTGTCAATTATTCCGGACATTAATCAAAGTCGTTTGCGTTAAATTTATCAAAGTCAATTACTTTATTTGATTCTCTTAATTTCTTCTTGTCATAATCCTAGTCGTGTTAATTTATTTAGTCTTAAAATACATTTCCATGTGATACATAAATAGTGTTTCTTGTTTTGTTTAATGCTTTCTTAAAAAGGGATGCAATGTAGTTAAGTGTGCTAAAAGATTTTCTTTCCGTTTCTTAATGATCCTAAACGGAGCTTAATCTAATTCCTGTTGAGAACTAAAATAACTTACTAATCCACCGAATTCGCTGCTACCGCTAGTTTCACTAGGATTCTCTTCTGAGTTATTTGCATGTCGAATACTATTTGAGATGTCTTCGGGTCCCGCAATGTGCTGAGGTGCTACGTGGTTCAACGGTATTGCGGAAGATTGCGGGGGTGGCCGGCTGTGCGCGGGTGGAGCGTAGTAGCTGAACTGAGGCGGGATGTTGTATGGAGTTGCTACAAGATAACAAATTCAGGGTTGAGTCGAGAGTGAAAGCGACTTCAGTCTTACAATATTCACCAGGTCGGAGGTTTTGAAGATGATGGAACGGGTAGGGCGGCAGACGGGCATGTGGTGGCATCACGTATCCAGGTGGTGCCCTGAAAATAGTTTCAATTCAATCTGTCAGAAATTCATGAGTCTCCAGAGAGTTCGCCGACGAACCTGTACAATGGATGAATGTTTCTTGGCACGAACGGGTTTTCTCCGAAAGCGCCCTGTGGCATTATAACTGGCGGCATTGCACTTCTGGGCTTGCCGGGTGAAGAGTTCTTCATGTCTTCAGGTGATGAGTACATTCTGGCACTCGGATTCTCGCCTGTCGGACCAATTTCTTGGAAGCCTGCGAGTTCAAACGTTTAAAAATGTATTCAACAAACTTTTAATGAACTCTTACCTTGACCGTACGGTCCAAGACCAGGTCGTTGTTGCGGTTGCAGAAGCCTCGTTATAACGGAAGGAGTTGTGTTTGTTGCGGGGTTGAAGATTTGGGGCGGTGGTGCCACTGCCAGTTTGGGGTGGTCGGGTCGAGGAACTGAAAACGGATACATTAGGTTATTGAACTCAACCGAGTTGAATCAGTTTGTTTACCTTTGCTTTTCTCGTCCATTCTATCAACTCCGGGGTTGATTAAGGGTGGTTGAATCACGGAAGGTTGATCAAGCTTTGCTACCTTTGATATGTTTCCTTCCGGTAGATCCGTCCTTAGAGGCGTAAATTTTTTCCTTCGCCCTTTCTTCTTCTCGTCACTTTCATCGTAAGGTTGTGCTGGTAATGGTTGGTTCTTGGGGATGTACGCATCGAGTGGCATCGAATGATGTAATTTCATTTGCTGCGGATGTATGTTCGGCCTTGACAAAAAATTACTCAGCACTGACGGTCGTTCGGAAGATAAACTCGGTGGCATTGGATTGAAGGACGTGTGCGGTGGCTGCTGCTGCATGAGATTCGTGATTATCGATTGATGCATCGGGGGTTTGTGCAAATGCTGTAACGGCATGTTGGAGCCGATGAGTGGTGGCATGTTGGAGCCGATGAGTGGTGGCATTGGCGGAGCACCAAGATTCGAAGGTAACAAGTGAGGTGGAATTGGCCCTGCTTTCGGGAACATCGGGAACTCTTCAGCTATCTTTTCCGAGCTTTTTGATTTTCTGCTTCGTTTCTTTGCTTCGCCCGTTGCTGGTGCTGGCTGCCAATCCTTCTCTCTAGCTGCTTTAGTAAAGGCTGCGAACTCAGATTCTTTTGCTTCCAACTCGAGGAGTTTCTTCCGAGCAATGGCTTCACCAGCAAGTTTCAGCTGATGTTGCGCAAAGTCTTCCTCTTCCATCATTCTCGCAAGTTCTTCCTCGTTCATGTCATTCGATTGCAGACTTCCGCGACTCATATTACCAATGATTGGTTTGATCCGATTGTAATCAGTGTCTAAAGCCTTTGCACTTTCGATGACGTTCTTGGGAATCGTCGAAAGCGATGCTGGCTCGTTTGAGAACGGAATCGGCGGAGTCCTAGGCTGCTCCATTGCAAGGTGGATCGGATCGATTGTTGGCGCTGCCAGCTTCTTAGCTGCTTCAGTGTCTTTAGCTGCAAGCATTCGTTTAATCTCTTCTTGTTTCTTGAAGAACATTTCGCGTTCTTCCGGTGGTGTTTCAGGTCGCTTGACGCCTGGCTTGATTCCGTCAGACTCGTCAGAGTCAAGATCGTCTTCGATGAGGTACAGCAACTTCTTGCCGCGAGTCTTTCTCTTGCCTTTCTCACTGCCACTTGCAACGCTGGCTTCCGATTCATTGTCAGACTTCTTGAGAACCTTTTTCTTGGAGATTCCAGCTCGAAACGCTTTGTCAACGCCGTCGTCTTTCTTCTTGGGAGCTTTTCGTGGCTTTGCGTCATACGAGGCCACACGTTTCTTCTTCTTTTTAGGCCAGATGTTGTCTGAGCTCTCGTCGGTGTCTGTGTCATCGCAAAGGTCTTCCGAGTCGATGTCTTCAGCGAGCGACCCTTCTTCATCGTCGTCATCGTTCATATCAAACTCTTCTTCGTCTGAGTCCTTCTTTTTGGATCTCTTGGCTCTTACCAGTGGTTCGTCGTCACTGTCTGTCTCGCCATCGTTGATGAACCTTCGATCAGTTCGAGTTTCTCGATTTCTCGTCGATTTTCGAATATTCCGGCCCTTACCTTTCTTTTTGGGCATGTCCAAGGAACTTTCACTGACACTCGACATCGAAAGATCTTCTTCGTCGACTTCACTGTCACTCGACGGAGTTGATCCTTTGAAATCTTCGTCAGATGCACCGCCTTCATCGGAGCTGACGTCAAGATTGTTAAGCTTCTTCTTCTTTTTGCGTTTGAACGACTTTGATCGAATGACGTCCGATCCACTAGATTCAGCGTCATCTTTCTTCAGTTCTGCTAGTGCCTCGTCACCGGTTACAGCTTCTTCGTTATCTTTCTTATCGTCTGGCTGTTCATCTTCCTGTTCGGCTTCGATAATCGTTGAAATGTCTTTGCCACGACCTAAGTTTCCAGCGCCCTTGTTGCCGTCCATGTCACGCTTGATTGCGGAATTTATCAATTCGTCATACTCATTGAACCGATATGACGGCGCGGCTGCTTGATTTCGTTTTCGAAGCTTGTACAGGCCAAGCGGTTCATCTTCTGACGAGTCGGATCCAGATGAGCCGCTTGAACCCTTAGAAGGCGATCGTTCCTTGCTAGCTGCCTGTGCTTCCGCTCTTTGCTTGCGTCTTTCTTGCGCAAGCTTTTGCTCGTTAAGCTCGACTTGCTTCTGCCGTTCTTTTTTCAATTCAATGGTCTCGATGTTGTATATCAGAGTATCCAGTTGCGTGAGCTGTTCAGACAGGTTGGCGACGAGTTTCTTGTGACAGCACAACGGGCAGAACCAGTTGCCCGAAGGGATCAGGAAAATAATCGGTTTTAAGCACGAACAGTGATAGCCGCAATCGCACTCGTCGCAAAGAAGAATCCACTCGGGGCTGTCGGTTTTGTGGCACACTTGGCAAGCGTGATTGGGGTTGATGTCATCCTCGTCTGACGACTGAACGGCTTCGAGTTTCTTCGCTGTTCGAGCTCGTTTTAAAGGCTGCGCTGCCGCGGCGTCTTCGTCGTCCGATTCCGGTGAGAATTCATGGTCGGATTTGAAAAGCGGGCTTCCCGGATCTGACGGTATGTTCTCCATGTAGTCATCGCTTTCGCTGCGCTCAGAATGAGATGAAGATGTTTGCCACTGCTTGTCAGCCGGCGCAATCTTCGACTTCTTTTTGCGACGAGACCCTTTGAAGGATTCATCGTCGCCACTGGTTTCATTTTCGTCCACTTCGGCGTCAACATCGTCGTCGTCAGTTCCAGCCAAGCTTTTCTTAACAGCTTGGGCTTTCATCTGCTTCAACATTTTCTCTTCTATTTGACGTCGGTCGCTTTCTTCACGAACTTTTTGCTGTGCAATTCGACGTGATTGCCTCACCGGAGCCTCGTTCTCGGTAGTGTCAATCACCAGGGATGTATCGATGTACTTCAGAAGACCTAAAACATAGAAAATAAAGTGAGTTGAGTAATGTTTACACAACTTAAATCGAAAACTACCTTTCCCAGCTGATTCTCGCTTTTTCTTAGTCGGTGTCGACTGATCTTTCGATTCATCTTGAGTTTTGCTGCGCTTAGGATCGGCTCTGACGCCCTTCTTCAAAGATTTTTCTTCCTCATCAGAAGAGTCAGTATCGTGACGTTTGCTGGCTCTTCCGCCTCTGGTTCGGCGACTTCTCTTGGTGCCAGCTTTTCTCTCGGATCCATCGGAAGAGTCGCTGTCAGATTCTTTTTTAACACCAGAATCTTTGCTGATCATTGTTCGAATTGCGGCGACCTTGGCAGCAACATCTTCGTTCTCGTCATAGTCGAATTTGAGATTCTGGAGAGTCGCTTCTTCTGGTTTGGTTTCTTCTGGTTTCGTTTCTTCTTTGACTTCTTTCTTAGTCTCAACCGGCTTCTTGGTAGCAGCTGCAGCAGCTCGTTTAGGCTGTGCCTTGCGTGGCGTCGTTGTCTTGCCTCGCATTCTCGGTTTCTTTATCTGCACAGCTTCTTCATCTTCCGACGTGTTGTCATGGCTCACAGTGTCAGTCGCCACATTTCCTTCGCTGTCACTCTCTGAAGCACTTTTTCGTTCAGAAATCTTTCTTTTGCGAGTTACTGGAGGCTTAGTGAACTTGAGTGGATCTTCCTCGATTTCCAGCTTGGTTTTCACGTCTTCAGATTTATTGGTCGTTTGATCGACATCTTCAATCTCATGAGTTGCTTGTTCAATATCATTTTTAGCGGCAGACAAGTCTTTGATGCTTTCTGATTTAACTTTGATTGGTGTTGTTGGTTTTGTTTCCAGATTTTCAGCTTGTGCAATGGGTTCCACCACTTCAGGTTGTTTTAAAGTTATTTCAGGCTCGACAGGATCATCTTGAATTAAAGTTGCAGACGGAACTTCAATTTCCTTTCTCAAACCTGCTTCCGGTGACTTTTGATCGGTGTCTGAATAGTCAGAATCACCGCCAGTGTCATCATCTGCGGGGAAATCATTTTGTTCGTCATCCGAATCTTCATCTTCGGCTTGATTATCCAAAGCTGCGGCTTCTTTAACTGGTGGTGGAGAAGTTTTTAGAGATTCTACAATTGGCTCTTTTTTTTCTTCAACAAGAACTGCTGCAGGTTGTTCAATTTCAGCATCCACAGATTTGCTTTCTTCTTCATTTTTAGGAGCGGATGTTAATTGCAATGGTTCCGAGTCATTCAGTTCTGGTTCAGATTCTTCCTCGTCTTCTTCAACTTCCAAGGACTTTGAAACTTCTTCTTTTAGCTGTTCTTGTACAGTTTCATCAACAGATGAATTGTTAACTGGTTCGGGAGATGCGTTGGTGTTCTGAGTATCTTGTTCTTTTTCAGGAAATTTACTGCGTTTAACTTCAAAAGCTTCGGTTTCAGTCTCTTCTGGTTTATGTTCATCAACGAGAAGGCAATTTTCTTCGCTATCCTCAGGCTCAGACTCATCTTGTGGTGTGTCTTTCTTTGCCACAGAAGATTCGACTTGAATTGGCACCATTTCGTTCACCTCAGTTTCACTCAAGTCTTCGTCTGATTCTGGTTCAGGAGATTTTTCTTCAATATTTTCCGTGACAATTTGTCCCGCCGACTTTCCAGCACCACTCTCATCGCCAACGTTCGATGTTATTGTTTCGCCGTCTTCAACTGGATGTACATTATCTCCCGATTGTTCTTCAATTTCTATTTTATTTACTTCGTCATTTATTGCCACTTTATCTTCACTTGATATTTCTTCTTGTTCGACTTCATTCTCAAGTTTATTTTCATTTTCTATGAGGGTTTCTTCTTCCACTCTGCAGACTTCATGATCTACAATCGACGCAATTTGCGCGGTTTCCTCAACAGGTGAATCGGGAGATGGAATTACAGCCGCCTCGAGTTGAATTTTGACATTTTCATCAGGTGTCGTTTCAGTCGTCTCAATTTCGGAATCAAATTCTTCGGCTTCAGTAGGTGTTCGTGGCCGCTCGACAGCTTGCTCGAGATTTGGTAACTCTTCTTCAACCACTTCGGCGTTGGCGTTAATGAAATTTTCAATTGTAGCTTCTTGGTGTTGTTCAAGGGCTGGTTGTTCAACTACCGGCGACTCTGCGACGACTGGAGGTTTCATAATAGGCTCTGGAACTGATGAAGGCATTTCTACATGCACAGGAGTACTCCCTAGTTTCGATTTTTCAATTGGTGAACTCTCATCTGCAGTAGCTTCGGTTGGAACAACTTCTATGGGAATATTTTCAGCTCGTTTGTCTTCAGCCTCAGTGGCTTCTTGTTCGACTGACTGCAGAACTTCACTTGCGCAAGCATCGCCTTCAACTGAAGCAGACCGTTCCGGTTCAGTCACCGTTTCGACGGTTGGCTCTGGCTGTTCTACGACCACCTCTGCAGGTTTTGATTCTTCCACAGAAACTTCTTCAGCTTTTTTTCTAATTTCTACAGATTCGTTGATGCTTTCATTGTTTTCTGGTTGAGCTTCTTCGTCTTTCAAAGATTCGACTTCTTTCACTTCCAAATTTTCACTTGGAGCCACAAACAAACACTGGACATAGTCGGTCTCATCAGTGACACTTTCAGACGCTTTTCGTGGCTTTTTTATTGGCTTTTCTTGTGTCACCTCGGCTGACTCTTCTTGAGGTTCCTCGGTCGTTTCTTCAACTTTCTCAGTTAATGTTTCTTTGAACTTTTCGTTCCCGACGATTTCAGTCACTTCGAGGTCAGGCTGGACACTCGTTTCACTTGGATCGGAGGCACTTTTTTCGACATTGACGTTAACATATTCATTAAGCTTCGTTTTTTCTGGTTCAATGTCGACTTGCGATGATGACGATGTAGAGTCGTCATCGTATGGAACAATCGACCGTAGCGGATTTTCTTTCGACGAAACACTGACTTCAGCTCGTTCGTCAACTTTTTCACTAAAGCTCGACTTTTTAGACTCACTTTCGGCGACATTATTGCTAACAGAGTCTTTATTGTCTAATTTCACTTCACTTTCTTCGACCTTGTCATGCTTTTGGCCGAGAGTTTCTTGATTTGCACAATTTTGATTGGAAATCTCTAGCTCAACAGTCTCAATGACTTTAGATTCACTTTTGCTCAGCTCCTCTGCGTTTTGATCTTGTTTTGGTTTGGAAGCTGCCGGTTCCGCAGCGATTGTTGGTGTGCCTAAAATAAAACCGAATTAATCGTTAATTGAGATCTTTGACATTCTTAAGTTCTTACTTTTGACATTGATGGAAGCGCTGTCGGGCTCATCGTCAAGGACCGCCGATATTTTCTGTAGCAAAGTGTCTCCATTTTCATCGTCATCCATAGCTGCTTTGATCACCGCCTCATTTGAGTTCTTGTGATTTTTTAAAACGTCTAGTGCCGTCGTTGCACCATCCTCGGAGACCGATTTGTGATCGTCTTGTTCGTCATTGGGCGAGGTTTTGATTGGACTGTGCTTCAAGCAGCCCGGTTGACCGAAGAAAAATATTTTCTTCTTCTCTTCGTTTCCCACTGTGCAATCCGCGCCTGAACCCGTTCCATGGAAGAAAATCACGGGCTCTTCAATTGGATCACTAAAACATAAAGCTTCACTCATTCTGCATATATCATCGTTTATTCACAGATTTCCGATTTGTTTGGGTTGATGCATTTGTAAATAACTCGTCACAATACTGAAACAGGCGTCCAAAACGCGATTGCAATATAAATATAGTCAAACACGACGACTGTGCTTGCAGAATCGAGCTCGACGACACCGAAGAGAGAGCTCCTGACACCAAGAATCGAGTTACAGAAGCTTAGAGACAACACGCGTATGTTTTCGGGTCTAGAATCGCGTCGATAAACCAACAATCGAATTTTTTTGGAAATGTTTGATTTTATTTGTGGACCGAACTAGCAAAGCAGCGAATTGAGTTTTTGAAAATCAAAACGAATTCAAAATGCCGTTAAATTTTTGTGAAACTCAGAAAGTGAAGTATTATAGATGAAGTTCGAATACTTAGCTGTTCATTTTAATGCTGCAATAAAATGTTTCTGATAAGAATCTGTTACGCAACGAACGGAATTTGCAATTTTATTTCCTGTCGATAACTAAGAAGTTTTATCTTATCACCAGAAATTGTCATTGGCTATCTTCTGGTGATAAAATGAAATTATTGAATTTCTTGATTCGAGATGATGATGTGCAGTACGCACTTATTGCTTCACCATCATCCTACTAATTTGCAATATTTGCGATAAAGTCACGTGTTATTTTCCTGAGATATCCTGATTTATTCGTGCTGTATCAAAGATATCAAAACAGTTACAATGAAGCCCACATCCAAGCATTAATTTCGTTGAAAATCCTTTTATCGTCGTTTCCTTTGAAACATTGAAAGCATTTAAGATCTAATAACTACATCAGGGCTACTGTAAAATTCTCTCAAATATTTAATTACACCTTCAAGATCCCAAGTAATGCGACGTTACAACGACACGAAGTTAACTTCATCGTAAATAATTAGGTGAAGGTTTACGTTAATCATTCTCAATGTTGTGTGAAAAGCCGCTGGAAAACAAACAAAAGTTCTTCTATCGGCAAAAACTGCGCAATCTAAAAATTCTGCTTTATGAAAGAGTTTCTTTGACACACAACAGAACTCCGATCGGTTGTGCTTCGAACATTTATTGCTTGATCGACGCATTTGTCAACGCACAAACCACTCAACTCGAGAACTCAATCCATTTACCATACCAACCAAAACAGAAACACTTTAAGGCAACATCTGTCTGATACGAATCATATGAAACGAACGACGACGCGTGGCTGAAATTCACATTTCCATTCCCATTCATTCGTGTAGGGGCTGAACATTATGTTGTGATGATCTTCTTCAAACGAACGTGGTTTATGAAAGCGAAGAATGTAATTGAAGGAAGTTTAACGGAAATGACTTTCGCCCGTATTCTCGTCGTCATTATTATAAAAATGTGTCTCCTATCAAATTAAAAGATGCTTTCTTCGTAATTTCTTAGTTACTTTTCGTCGTAAAATGTTGAAATTGTTTTAAAATCCAGACTTAAGAAAATGAGAAACATCTGAAACATTCGGTGGAAGCATGAATAGGGGTTTGATTATCGATGTTGGCAATAGTTCACCCTAATAAAAATTTTAAACACATAACGAAAGCGCATCTGCCACATACTTTATAATAAAACCTTAGCACAATGATGGGAAGGGGAAGAGTGAAAAGCGAAAACCGTTAGAAAATCAGGCTCGAAGGAAAAACTTTGACGAATGTTGAGGTCCTAGAAGTTTTTCGGTATGCGGCAGTGATGTCACCTAATTTTTTAATGTTTAAGAACTTTTAATTAAACTTGGTAGAACATTTTCCAGAAAAATTGAACTTGTGTCTAAATAATTGTTAAAGTGACAAAACTTCCAGCAGCCCCAAGTCCAACATTTCCATGTGAAACTTCTTTCTGCCCTTGAATTCGGTTCTCGAGTAATTTGTGGGAATGACTTACAATCAAAATCCGAACAGATCGCGATGTCAAGACTATTTCATCGTTGCGAAACAATTGAAGAACTTCAATCATGACCTACAATTGTGTTTCAGAAATAATTGTCATTGCGAAACAAACCGATTGATAAGAACGAAGTTGATGTTTCGTTTGATCGCAGGAGCATTAAAAATCGAATGAAATTATTATGACTAATATCACGACGAGGCCGTCACACGGTGAAATTCCAGATAAACGGAAAGAAATAAGCTGAAAGCGGTTTCGATAATGAAACGTTGCGCCGATGTTCGAGATAACGCCGGCTATTTAAAAATAACTCATTGCTGCGCCTCGATGTTTTGTTCGTTTGCCTGCATACCACTTCAGCTGTCGTCGCAAACATTCTGTTTTGACTTCAGTCTACGTTAAACCCTCGATCGGTTCACATCGTACCAGTGAGTTGTGCATGAAAAAATATTTCGCCAAGAATTTTGTGTTTAAACAAGCAAATAAAGGCAGAACTAAAAGTGATTTAAGGCGAAACTAAAAACCAATAAATGATAAGTCATCAGTCACGAAACGAATTTGACACCAAAACCCGTGGATTTTAACTTGCAAGGAATACTTTATTGAAGCGGTAAGTTGTGAATTGCAAATCGCATGCGCGTCGATTGTTCGGAAAGAGTTGAATGAATGGTCAAGGCAGAGAGAATTTTCACAATGATCAAGGCTTCAGCTTGATGGGGCCGGTGTGACGGGTGATAAGGGCAAGGCGACAGTTACTAAAATTATTCAGAAGCGCGTCAGGTTTTTCTAAGAAAGCCAACCGGCAGTGATGCACGTTTCATCTCAAAACACTCACTTCCCCTTTTATAGCCGAGATTCCGTCTCGTTCTCTTGGAATTCCACTCGAGTTCTCGAAAAGCCGACTTGAAATGTGATAAAATGCAAAACAGGTAGTCGACAGAAATCAAGCGTTTTAGCGCGCACGGTTAATCATTTTCGTAGAAACCACAATGAATCGAATGACGAGTGAATACGTAAACACTCGAAGACAGCGAGATCTGATGCTTTAATCGCTTTACAAATTCCATTCACATGAACACACACAGTTTCTTATTATTATGCGTCACTTGCGGTGCCGTGAATGAATTAAGGGAAATAGTTCTGGAATGAAAATTATCTTAATTGCCATGTTGAGCCAATAGGTTACAAATTTACTTAATCCGAGTGACTAAAAAATGTTACGTAAAGCTTTATGGGAATCAATGAGTCATAAAAAAAGCCAACATAGGCAGCATAACTTTAGCAAAAACGGGCATTGTTACAAATGATTGCATCAAAGACGTTTAATAATCGAAGTGAAATGCATGAGAGGTCGTTAATCCGACTAACATCGCTTAATTTGGACCTGCCAAACATTCACTCGAGTGTCTGCACCGACCATTGACCCCACGTTTGACTGATCGCATAATTCAATAAAACATTTTGTTCACTTGTCAATTCGCAGAAATGAATTTCCAACGATCGCAAAGCAAGGTGTGGTTTGGAAACACACAACAGAGCTCCGTCTACGATAATTTCCACTCACTGCCAACATATCACAACGCAAAGAAATCCCTGCAAGCGATACAAGAACAGCATGAAGAGTCGTTATCTCCGAAAAGTGAAGTTGATGATCTCAAGCGCAGTCTTCTCATTTGGGGAAACCGTAAAAGTCCTTCTAGTCACAGCCACAAGAGTCAGGTAAGAAGGTCTCGAGAATGAGAGAAACCGCAACAATTTTTTTAATCTTCAAAACTCATTAACAGGATTCCGGATTTTCCGATGCTGAAACATCACCGACGTTGAGCGCTAACAAGAAGAACATTTCAACGACGTCGAACGACGATGATGATATTAATCAGAGATCGCCATCGGCGAGTAGCAGAATCGCTACGCCACCAACCGTTATTAGAAGGCCACAGAAGATTCCGATCTACGAAGAAATCGCGTCAGTGAAGCGATTATCGTTCAGCGCTCCTTCGTCTCCAATCGCCCTCGAAGGTGAAATCCAATCGCAACTCGACAACATCACCTTCCACACCACATCTCCCCTGCAGTCCAACGATTCGTCACGATCTTCGTGTCGATCTTGCAAGCTAAAGAGAAGCCGAGTCATCACAAGGAACTCGCGTTCCCCGAAATCTCTCAACACTTCATCCAATGATTCATTCGACAATAGTTGCAAGTCGAATGCTTACAACAACGAGACAGTTTACTTCGGCGTCGGAGACTGCAGCATCATGGAAGAAAAATCACTGCTGAACTCGTCGATCGATTTCCCAGCCGGCACATCAACCCCTAAACTAAAACGACGACCGATTGTGTTGGAAAATCTGCTCGAATTTATGCCGTCGAGAACGGTCTACACGAACCAGCTGCTTAACGGAAATTTCGCATCTGTGCAGAGTTGGATCGATAGCCTGCAGTACAACATATCGAGTGAAATTATGTCAACGCTGCAATCAAAGACAATCGAGAATGGCAGTTCCATTCTGACGCCCACGCTGGCCTACAAGATGATCAAAACCCTGCAGACGAAGGTTTTCTCGCTGCAAAAGGAATTCGAGAGTATCGAGGTGTGTGCAAATGACAGCACTTTGTTGCCTTCGATTCAGACACTGGCCGATCAGATGATTGACTTCGTGGCCAACCAGGAACCAAAGAAACACTTGTACATTCAGTGCCCGAAGTACTTCAAGAAGCTAAGCGATAATCTTCACACCATTCGAGAGATGGCCACCGACCTCAAGCGGCTTGCAGGCAAAGTCGACCTTGACGACCTTGAAGATTATCCAATAGCCGAAGATATTTCGTTGATCAAGCGATATTTCGTGATAACTGTGCGAATCGTCTTCAAACTTCTTGTCTCAGTCATCGGAGATAACATCGAACATGCCCACAGCGACTTGGTGCTGCGATCAAACATCACACACATGGCGAACTTGTTGTCAAACGAGTTCAGCAATTACGATGGCTTTGCATCGCTGCACGACGCCTTAATCTCCAACAGCATTGTCAGAGTTCTTCTACTAGTCTGCATGGAGAACAAAAGTGATTGGACAAGGGCGCTGGCCTTGCGCACGCTGTCAGTTGTGTGCACCAGTGAAGAATCGATTCAGCAGTTCGAGATCAACAGTGGCTTTGAGATTCTTCGTGACACCATCACCGGAGTTCAGAGTTCCATGCAAGAGATAAAAGAAGCTATAAGCTGCTTAGCATCCATCACCGGTCCTTGGCAGAGATCCAACGAAACTAATTTCAAGGAATTAAAGGATTATGCTGAAGACTTCATCGAAGGAGTTACGAAGATTGTGGAAACAACCGAAAGCCCACAAACGATGCTGATCTGCGTTGCTGTTTTGAACAATCTCTCTCGACTCGATTCGTCATCTGTGTACTCGTTAATCTCAAACCAAAGCATTTCCACAATCAGCAAAGCCCATGAGAAGCACACGAAGGGTGAATACACAGTTTTTTTGCTGGAACAGATCACTTCGTTAGTGTTCAACATGAGTCTTAACAGAAAATCTCATTATCATCTCACAAACCGACCAGTTTTGCTGTTCATTTATGAAATCTTCCTTGCCACTTTCAACCGAAAATATGACAGTGCTGCAAAGACTAAAGCCCAGCAGAGTGTTCTGAAAAACGTTTCTAAAATAATGCAGCAGTTGGAAGCCACCAGCACCAACCACGACGTGGAAATGATCATGACAAGGATCAACAGCAAAATGTTTCCCGAAGACTTGTCTGCCACGTCGTTCAACATCAGCAACTCCAAAAATGTCACCAAAATCTCGATATTCAGTCAAGAAACGTTCTTTTAAGTGTCACCGAATCATTAAATCATAGAAAAACTTAAAATTGTTGCCATTAATTAGTTTTAAGACCTCCAAATTGTACTATTAAGTTATTGGATTAAAAATTGCATCGATCGTTAGCAAATCTGAAATTTAAAGCTGTTTTATTGAAGTTGATTTGATTTCAGTTGTGCAATTAGTTTAATTGACAATTAGATGGTTGATGGCGATTTGCATCGGAGAGATTAAATTTCAAATGAAATCTTTTATGATGAGATTAAATTGGAAAATTTATTTCGCTGACTGGGCTTAGTTAAGTGATAGTTGACTGGAACTTCACAGCCAAGCTTTCAGTTGAGGCTATTTTTTCAGCATCAGTAGTCACAAGTATGTAGATTGAATTTGTGCTGATTCGATTGCAATCTAAACAACATTTTTTTAGATAAAATCATAATAAGCAGCTAATCGAACGCGCAATCGAATTAGTTTCATAATAAATTCATTGCTTTTTCCATTTCTTATTTCAGTCGATAATCTCAGTTCGACTTGTCAACACTGAAACTTCTTAAAGTTCACACTAAAAGCTTGTTAGAGTGCACAGCAAAACTTCACCATGAAAGCTTTTTGCACCATTCTTTGGATTCTCTTCACAGTAGCAGAAGCACGTGAAATTATAGTCGAGTCTTTTCTGCCGATGCCAGAGACGAACAAAGACATTTTTGATTTCGGGACATTCAGAGTCAAAAAACTGGACCGTCAGACTTTTACAATTGCCGGGACTTGTATACTGAAAAGACGTATAGGGAATGAAGCCAAAGTAAGAAAAGTTTCACTGAACTTCATTTCTTGATTGTCTTTTTTTTCATCAGATATTAATGGAAATCGTGAACACCAACACAAATTTGAAAATCTTTAGGTTTGAGCAGCAGGCTTGCGAATTTTTCAGAACTGAAAAAGCTTTTATTCCGGAAATGAGAAAAGTGTCGAATATGCCACCCGCTGGCGAATGCCCTTTACCAAAAGGCAACTACACCTTTAACAACTACAACTTTGACGAAAAAAGGTTTGGATTGGCGATGCCTGGGCTGTATGAAGTCAGATTTAAGGCGGAAGACGATGGCAAGGTTATTATGGCGTGCAAAATAAAAATCACAATCAGATGAATTGTTAAATAAAAATTCTGGCGGAAATAATTGTGCAAATATTGAAAACTGTCGGTGAACATTTGAAATAAAGTTTCATTAAAAACTTTTGATAAAGTATTAAAAGTAGAGATAAGACTTGGAGTGATAATAATATGAATTCATTTATTCCACAGATTCGCTGTCCATACGGAAGTTATTGCACAGATTTTCAATCGTTTTTCAAGCCTTTTCAT